>OY757020.1:66697614-67000614 GCA_963580285.1 Lucinisca nassula
GGCGTCGGCGGTGAAATTGGCGTCCACATTTACGTTAAAGTAGTATTATTTCCAAACGTATGATGGATTTGGTTCATATTTGGTCCCCGGACGCTTGCTCCTCAGAATATTTGCACCCCCCCCCCCCCCCCCAAAAAAAAAAAATGCACTAATGGACATTTGCCACCCAGATGAAAATGCAACCCGGACATATCATATGCCCCCAAATGTCCGTGTTGTAATTGATTTACATTGGGGGGAAAAGCTAATAAACCGATAATACATTTTTTCATGGGGGGGTGGGGGGGGGGGGGTTGCAAATGTCCTGGGGGACGAATGTCCTGGAATCGATGATAGACATAAGACATAGGTCCAAAGTTATTCAACAATACTCTTGCTTATGCCCATGACCCCGGACATAATCCCCCCCGGACAAAATCCCCCTTTTTATAAAGGCGGACAAAATCCCCCTCGGACAAAATCCCCCCGGACAAAATACCCCTCGCTGTATGTCAGGTTGGACAAAATCCCCCCCCCCCCCGGACAAAATCATCCTTGCTCTAAATTGTTCTAGTTAATTATCCTTCCACTACCCACAGTCTATGTTTTGAGCAGAAATATGAAAAATACTGGAAACTGTTATTGGCATATGTCCATTTTCAATATATTTGAACAGGCGTTTTTCGTAATGGTAGAGGTTCTAACATAGAAGTGAAGGCAATGATCAGGAATCAATACAGATCAGGAATCTAAGATCAGGAATCTAAGTGTGACTGGAACTGGTTGTAGGTTAACTGATCATGCCAGACATAATCCTAATGGGTTGAGAGAATCCATAAAACCCCAAAACACACATGTACAATTACAAAAAGTTAATACAATTATGCCCTTTTTACTTGATCTTACAAGCAACGTCTCAAAATAACCTATACAGTGTTGACGGGCAATAATTTCTCCATGAGCACCAATATAGCTTTGATAGTACTGCACCAAATCTGATATGGAATCTGCAGTTTCAAAACGACACACTGATTTTCAAAAATCAGTAATTGTGCATTTGGAGGAGTGCGGGATACTGTCACTTTTATAAACATCAGGGGGGATTATGTCCGGAGGGTGTGTGTGTGTGGGGGGGGGGGTTGGTTGTCCAGGGGGGATTTTGTCCACCTGAACAAATGTTGTGGGGGGGGGGGGGATTTTGTCCACCTTTACGAATAGGGGGGATTTTGTCCTGGAATCATGATCGGAAGGTCAATGTCACAGATTTTGTGTGAAAGTTATCAAGAGCAAGAGCTCATATTTTCCGAACCGAATGGTGGATTTGGTTCATGTTTGGTATGGTGATAGATATAGGTCCAAAGCTTCATTTGACAATACAAGCGCCCGGTTACTGGCACACACTTAGAAAAAATTAAGAGCTCATACTTTTTAAAAAACGGAACGATGAATTTGGTTCATATTTGATATGATGGTTACGCTCATAATAAACAACCTTACTGAGGCGTTTGTAGCGGGTACCAGTCTTTTCGTGTCAATGTCGGGTAAAAGTCCCACAAAAGTGGAAGCAACGTCTCCAAAATTACCAATACAGTGTTGACGGGGACGTTAGGCCTCAAATCAAACAAATAAACATTCATTCATTCTCGTGACACGAATTTCACGGCATTTATCAATTAAAGGTGGCATGTAGTTGATTGGAATGGCATGCACTGCTCGGTAGTGACACATTGTTAATTGGAATGGCAGGTAATTGCTCGGTAGACACATTGTTGATTGGAATGGCAGGTATTACTCAATGCGATTCACACCTGCCAACCCCGTCTCAGGATGTGAATAAAACTCGAGTCAATTCCGGTGCAGTAATAGTCAACCCAGTTCATAATCATGGCGCGGTTAGCTGTTTTCGGAGATTGTTACGTTAGGCGGCAAGGGAAATACGATGGGAAGTTTGACGAAGGCGAAGTGAGATTCTTCGGTCAGCCAGGAATGCGTGTGGAGAGATATAACAAACAGTTGTGGGACAGTATGCTGGCTTGGGGTCCTACCATAGTTTTTATCCACTTTGGCGGAAACGACATCAGCTATGACCAGCATGGTCATGTTGGAAAGATGATTCTGGGTCTCGTCGAGTCTTTGAAGACGGCGGGCATCACTGCCCTTGTTGGGGAGGTATTGCCTCGGGGATCATTCCGAGGCAATATTGACTCCAGTGGTTTCGAGAAGTGTCGGCGTCAGATCAATCAATATCTCCGCCGGCAGCTTAAAGATCACTTCATATTTTTTAGGGTGCAAATCTGGGACCGCAATGGCTCTCTTCATGGGCATTATGACGAAGATCTGATTCATCTATCCAGGCACGGCCAGAAGAAATATCATATGGCATTAGAGAAGGCATTATGGCGATTTGCCTGTTAGACAGACACATGCAGTCTACACTCCAACGGTCCTTTTAAGGGCCCATCAACTATATTTGATTTGGGTAACCTTATAATGTCTTTTTCGAAAGCGAACGTAGACAGGTTTTTTTTTGTCGAGTGTAAACCAGACAAAAAATAGTCTGTTAACACTTTTTGTACCAAATGGAATCCTTGGAGTCAATTTCAAAATTTAGATGTGTCAGATTCTGTTTTCAATATATAATTGGAAAATGAACTTTTAGCATACAGTGGAGGCGCCGCGTTCTGCGGCGTCTGATCTGGGCCTGCGCTGTTTGCCAGGGTACCCGTTTTGGGGTATCTGGTACTAAATGGGTTAATAATTATCCCGAAAGAAAGCCATTTTAACCTACACTTAAATGTTGTGTACAGTATGCATAATGTGTTGTCTTATTTCTGTTGAAAAAAACTGTGTCCTCGTTCTATCTGCAACCGATGTTGTGGGTACTCACTCGTTAAAACAGCATTGTCGGGGCGGTTCTAACGCGTGCTTAGTCAGTTACGACTGTTGCATCCCTAAACGTCCGACATCCCTAAGTGTCCGACAAAATTTTAATTTCTCGCAAAATTGTTGGAAACGGTGGGGAATGTTCAATTATGACATTTTAAGGGAAAATTTCGAAAATTTTTTTTTGGAAATATTCGAAATTTAACTTCATTTTTTTTATTGTCGGACATTTCGGGGTGCCCCATGCATCCCTAAGTGTCCGCCATCCCTAAATGTCCGACAACATGAAAATTGACTAAGAAAGCATTTTTATTGTTAATTATCAATCAATGATAAATAAAAAGACAAATTTAACGTTAAACCTATGTTAAAAATGTTCACCTTTGGAAATAAGCATTGCAATATATGGATCCGAATATACCGTCATCCTTAGATGTCCGCCAGCATGACAAGATCTTATTTTCTCGGGAAGATGTCCGAAACGGTGGAGAATGATTAATTGTGACATTTTAAGTGAAAACTTCGCTTTTTTTTTCTCGAAAATATTCGAAATTTAACTTCATTTTTTTTCTTGTCGGACACTTAGGGATGACCCATGCATCCCTAAGTGTCCGTCATCCCTAAATGTCCGACAACATGAAAATTAACTAAGAAAGCGTTTTTATTGTTAATAATCAATCAATGATAAATAAAAAGACAAATTCAACGTTAAACCTATGTTAAAAATGTTCACCTTTGGAAATAAGCATTGCAATATATGGATCCGAATATGTCCGCAATCTCTAGATGTCCACCAGCATGACAAGTAACTTGGAAAATAGTTCTTACCGCTAATAATGAATAATGATTTATAAAGAAAAAGGTGAAGTAATTAAACCTATGCTAAAAAAGAATACCTTCGGACATATGCATCTTGATTGATATACACCTAAGTGGCCGTTAACATGAAAAACGGCTGATAAAGTAATTTTATCATTAATAATCAAATATTATTAATTTGAAAAGTCAAATTAAAACGTGAAACCTATAATTTATAACTGGTGTTCCATGTGGCATACATAGAGAATCTAACGAGGGCTCATGTATTACTGAATTTATCAAACGAGTTTAGGAACAAGTAAAACATGCGAGGCTTCAGCGTGCATACAAATAGGTGAAGAATAACATGCAAGTGAACATTGTCGTTCACAATACATGTATACGTTTTCATGCTACCTACAAATAACATACACCCTTAATTTTGTGCGATCTACATGTAGGATCACAGACCAGTTTGGATGTAAAATTTTAACTATACTCCAACGTTGATATAACACTGCAAAAGTTGGTGTCTGCAAAACAAGAGTGTTTGTTCGATTGTCTTTGAGTGCAGGATGGGAAATGGGTCGGACTATTTTATATAATCATTAAAATCTTCCATCTTATGCAAACAGTATACACCCTGATAAGACTACGCGTTCTTCGGCGTCTGATCTGGGTCTACACTGTCTGCCAAGCCCAACAGTTGTTTACTTATGACTCTCTTCGGACATCAGGGTAGTGACAATAACATGGCTCTGTTTGGGTCGATTGTCCATTAGTACGAAAAGCGTTATTGCTTTTAAAAGTCAACGTGAATATCACAGAGTAACTCTTTTTATAGAAAATAGCCGGTGATGTCAGAGTGTTTCGTAAGACTTAAAAGGGTTATCATGGAATGACAGGATGAGCAAACAGTGTAGACCCAGATCAGACGATGCTGAACGTGGCGTCTTATCAAAATATACACTATTTGTTTGAAACAGAAATGTTATAGTTACACCAGACCTGAACAAACGGTAAAGCGCATTGACGCCATCTTCGAGAATTTTTTTTTTTGCTGTTTATTCGGGTCCAGGTGACACATTTCAGTCTGAATTTCATGTATATTAAGGTATATCATTCAGTCGATGTGGGGTAAGATGATGTCTATTAGCAATTACATACAACAAACCAATACGAGGATCTTACATAGGAATTGCGAGATGTCTCTCATCCATGACAACGTATAATTTAAACTTTGTCAGTTGTGTCTCTTGAACGTGGAAGATGCAGTAAACCCTAAAAAAGGGTCTGTTCTGAGTCTTCGCTGGTCGCTCAAACCTTCTTGTAGACTTTTTCATGCGCGGGCTCATATAATAAAATGGTAACGTTATTTCGTCTATTACATATGAGCCAGCTCATGACGAAACATAATAGGAAGTCTTAAACGACCAGCGAAGATTCAGATCAGCATGCGCATCCCATTGTCACCCCCTATTGTAATAGAGGATGATTGCACAGGTTGATTTGGTCGCACCGGTCTAATTGTAGAGTTTGTCATGCGCCGGCTCTTATATCGTATGTGTTATGATTGTTAACGATAAAAAGATTTTTTTTCTTTGGTTTTGGGGTTTTCGGCCCATTCAAGATTATTTCACTCATATCGAGCCGATCGTTAATCAGAGATTGGTGAAGACCGGAGTACCTGGAGAAAAACCACATGGTTTTCCGTTGCAGAACTTGGCATCTCACAAATGTTTCTCATTTTTTTTAATGTTGTTAGACATTTTGGGTTGGCAGACATTTTGGGTGACCATATTAATTGGGACCCGCTATTGAGATGCTTATTTTCCATCACATAAAACACGCCTAAAATTTTTACCCTTAAACCCCACATTTAAAAAAGTTTAAGTGGGGTTCGCTGGGTTATACATTATTTTCTTAACTCCTGCTCTACGACATAGATCGTTGGTACTAGTTAGTACAGTCTCGGCGAGGCGTTTCGAACAAGTGCCCGCGACATCTGTTTAGAGCAGAAATAAAAACAAATCCTTTTTTTTTTTTTCAACATAACTTTTCCATGTTTTTTTTTTTTTTTTTTTTTTTTGTTTTGTTTCAGGTAAATTTTTTAATATGTTTAAGTAGGCGTTTGTGTAATTTAAGGTAAAGTTTTTAGCACAGGTATAACATTTTTGTCTTTATCCCTCGACCGAAAAGGTTCGGGGGATAAAGCGATCAGCCTGGCGTCCGTCCGTATACGCAATCTTGTGATGGCCATAACTTAAATACCCTTTGAGATATATTGGTGATACTTGGCATACTTGTACACAAGGTTGAGACGGCGTGTCATGCGTAAGAATGGTTTTTTAGTTTTATCTTCCCTTTCAATAAAATAGAATGACTATCTTGTGATCGCCATAACTCCTATACCCTGCAAGGTATATTTATGATAGTTGGCATAATTGTAGACAAGGTTGGGATGGCGTGTCATGCGCAAGAACCACAACTCTTGGTACCATGGTTTTAGAGTTATATCCCCTTCCAATAAAATACTATGACTATCTCGTGATCACCATAACTTCAAAACCCTTCAAGATCTATTGACAATACTTGGCATAATTGTTCACATGGTTGAGAATGTGTGTAATGCGCTTTCTATTTGTGAAAAAATTTTCTGAAGGCAATATTGCCTTTTGGTCGGGGGATTTGCCAACCACTCTGATGTTTTTTTTTTATAATCATAATTGATAATTAGCGAAAAAAAAGAAGAAAAAAAAGAAAAAGATCTTAAGTTACTTGTCATGCTGGCGGACTTCTAGAGATTGCGGACATACTCAAATCCATATATTCTAATGCTTATTTCGGAAGGTGAAAATTTTTAACATGGATTTAACGTCTTTTTATTTAATATTATTTGAAAATTAATAAACAAAAAAACATGCGTTCTCGTCCAATTTTTACGTTGTTGGACATTTAGGGATGGCGGACACTTAGGGATGACCATATTGGGATCCCTTATCAAGATGCTTATTTCCGAAGGTATTCTTTTTTAGCATAGGTTTAATTACTTCACCTTTTTCTTTATAAATCATTATTCATTATTAGCGGTAAGAACTATTTTCCAAGTTATTTGTCATGCTGGTGGACATCTAGAGATTGCGGACATATTCGGATCCATATATTGCAATGCTTATTTCCAAAGGTGAACATTTTTAACATAGGTTTAACGTTGAATTTGTCTTTTTATGTATCATTGATTGATTATTATCAATAAAAATGCTTTCTTAGTCAATTTTCATGTTGTCGGACATTTAGGGATGGCGGACACTTAGGGATGCATGGGTCATCCCTAAGTGTCCGACAAGAAAAAAAATGAAGTTAAATTTCGAATATTTTCGAGAAAAAAAGCGAAGTTTTCACTTAAAATGTCACAATTGATCATTCTCCACCGTTTCGGACATCTTCCCGAGAAACTAAGATTTTGTCATGCTGGCGGACATCTAAGGATGCCGGTATATTCGGATCCATATATTGCAATGCTTATTTCCAGAGGTGAACATTTTAACATAGGTTTAACGTTAAATTTGTCTTTTTATTTATCATTGATTGATTATTAACAACAAAAATGCTTTCTTAGTCTATTTTCATGTTGTCGGACATTTAGGGATGGCGGACACTTAGGGATGCATGGGGCACCCCGAAATGTCCGACAAGAAAAAAATGAAGTTAAATTTCGAATATTTCCAAAAAAATTTTTTTCGAAATTTTCACTTAAAATGTCATAATTGAACATTCCCCACCGTTTCCAACAATTTTGCGAGAAATTAAAATTTTGTCGGACACTTAGGGATGTCGGACGTTTAGGGATGCAACATACGACAACCTGTGGCAGACATGAATATCCCTCCCAGTAAAGGCGAGTTTACGATGTGTTCACTATTGGATGTTAATTTTTACAAATAATTAATAGCTGGCCGGATGCGCGTCCGACCGGTGATCAGGAGAACGCGGGTTCGATAGCTGCCGGAATCGGCAACACAATTTTTCGTGTAGATTGATCATGGAATCTTGTCTGCTTCCGTTGATTCAAGAAGGGCAGTTGTCAGTTTCTGCATGACGAAAGGCTGCATTGTACTGCTTAACCGCTTACGTATAAGCATGCACAGGAAAAGTGTGGACAGGTAAACTGACTGACTCAAAAATGATCTAAAATAGTGTTGACTGGGTCGTTAGAAACAAACAAATAATTAACGATTATGAAAATCACGAAAACACGCCTTTATAATTCTTACCCCCTCAAACCCCACCTTTATATTGTAAAAATGAGGTTTACAAGAGCATACGTTATTGATCTGTTTCGAGCAGAATTATGAAAAATATCAAGAATTTTTTATCTGAAAAAAATTTGGGGATAAAATTCTCAGTATCTTTGAATATGCGTGTTTTCATTATGAATGCGAAGTTACAAGTATAATGGAAACCTCAGTGTGATCGTTGTTTGGAGCAGAAAGCGGGTAATGACAGGAAATAATAGTTAACCATTTAGTACCAGAAACCCCAAAACGGGTACCCCGACAAACAATGCAGGGCCGGATCAGACGCCGCAGAACGTCTGATCAGGACCTACATTGTTTGCAAAAAGCCCAGCCATTTTCCGAAGAAATTTTGAAGAAACCACAACTGTCAATCCTAAATTCTGAAATGGACTCCTGCAATATATCAGGAGGAAGATTCCATTTGATACAAAAAGGGTTAATATTTGCCCCTATATGCGGCACTGAAGAAGGAATGTCTCCTAAGTCCATATTTATAAAGACTGCCAGCGACCCATTCTCTGTAGGATCGTTGAGATTCTTACAAGAACCAAAATCTATCTATCATAAGTTTCTTTTTTTCTGCTTTAAACGTAGATTTTGAGAGGCGCTTTAGAACTGCCTTTCTCAGATACTTATTATCTTGCCTCACTTTATTTATTATTATACCCCAAACCCATGACCCCAAGGTCAAAGTCACAGACTTAGAGATTTTATGTTGATTTTTTTTTAATATCTCATATTTTCCAAACCATATGATGTTTTTGTTCATACTTGAATTGGGATAGCTATAGGTCCAATGTTTTATTCATTAATACCCCCTACCACACCCCGACCATGCACATTCTTTAAAGTTCAAGGTCACAGACTTACAAATTGTATGTCAAGTTTTTTTAAGAGCTTATATTTTCCAAAGCAAATGATGGATTTGGTTCCTATTTGGTATGGGGATTGATATTTATCCAAAGTTTTGTTGCAATACACTTGCCCATGACTTCAAGACTTACAAGGTAAAGTTTTTAAAACCATACAAAGGATTTGCTTGATAATTGGTATGATGACAATAAAGGTCTAAAGGTTTATTATGCAATAGTCTCACCTATGCTTATACCCCACAAGGACATTTCAAGGTGAGCTACGCTATCGCATGACAGCTCTTGATATTATTATTATTGTGTTGATACTTGTCGAATCTTATTCATTGTCTTGATTTTTTCCTTGTTCGATTTCTTGTTGTTGGTCGTCAGCAATTTGAATTCAGCAACGTTTCTTAATGTCATTTAAGTGCTTATTCGTATTCACTCAATCACCCTTCGAGCAATTATCTTCCCTATTTGTGGTTCCGCGTTGTAACTTATGCTGATTTTATTATTTACTTACCTTGAAATGTACACATTTAATTGTTTCAATTAACATTTCATTACTTCTGATGGATGGTATTACCGAGACGTTAATGACATTATGACATTGCCGGGGATGTTCAAGTGCTTTTCAATCAGCTGTTTAGTATTGTTTACACCAAAGAATGTACGTGACGGAAAAATATAAAACAGTTACGCTAGAAAAGATGGGAACTGGAAGATTGGGTTATGTAAATCAGTGTTGAAGCTTTTGTTACTATAGCGCATTTCAATGGCTCGAACACAGATATCTCATTTACTATGGTTGCCACGAACTCATTCTTTACATCACCCAAACATGCCTTTATGGTTTTGACCCACTTGAACCCCACTTTTATAAAGTATAATTGGGATTTACAGGAGTAAACCTTATTTTTCTTAATATCTGCTCTAAAGTACAGATTGTGGGTACTCGTTAGAACCACCTCGATGAGGCGGTTCTAACATTTACCCACAATCTATATTTGAGCAGAAATAAGAAAACTTGATGATATCACACATTTTCATCTTAAAGGCGGTAAAATTTACGGTGTATTTGTATAGGCGTGTTTTCGCATTGTAGTCAGTATGGGATTCTTCACACATTTCGGACTATATATATTTATTCAAATCTCCTATTCATTTTTTTTATTTATTAAACCTTCTCCGTTTCTCCTTTTGTTCAGCTTGAAGTACTTTGATATATTCAGCTGCTATGGAGAGGTTTGATTTGAGGTTCAACGTCTCCTTCAACACTGTGCAGATCATTTTGGAGACGTTGCTTCCAATTTTGTGGAACTTTTACCCGACCTTGAGATGAAATAATATTTCAAGCCCTGTCGCCCAGTGAAACCAATAGGGTTTATAAGCATTGGCGGTCCGACTTGCACCGCTTTGCCTGGATAGGCTTGGATCATCTAAGCGGTTTACCAGTACTCGGTGTGCGAGTCGGTTTCAAGTCTGCAGGGAATCATGATGCAGCCCATCTATTTCTTGAAGCCCCGATAAGCGGGGGGGGGGGGGGGATTTGGTGCCCCCAGTGATTTGTTTGTTTGATTTGAGGTTTAACGTCCCCGTCAACACTGTAAAGAGGTCATTTTGGAGACGTTGCTTCCAATTTTGTGGGACTTTTACCCGACATTGAGATGAAATGACATCTCAAGCCCTGACGCCCAATGAAACCAATAGGGTTTATTAGCATGGACGGTCCGCCTTGCACTGCGGTTCCTGGACATGCTTAGATCCTCTAAGCAGTTTACCGGTACTAGTGTGCGGGCCGCATTCAGCTCTGCGTGGAAGCATCATGCAGTCCATATATTTCTTCAAGCCCCTACGGGCGGGGGCTGAAAGTGCCCCCAGTGAGAGGGTATTTATTCGTAGAAACATAAAACCACATATTATAAATATTTCATTCTTGAAAGGATAAAAGTTCATCTCAAGATAATTAATAGGCCTACCCCTGTGAGGCTGTGACACAGCCGTTCGTTCGTTCAAGTTAAGGCATTTTACGTCTGCCAAGGTCGAGCGGACTGAACTCCATAGCTTCACAGCGAGATGTAAGTTTTGTGTTTCTGGGCTGCGAATCGCGGCAGTTTGTCCAACAAGAGTCAATCGCGTTGGACTGCCCGTGCCCTGCCAAGGAAAAGTGAAGCAATGCCAGTTTTAGAAATTTTGAAGGCCGGTCTAAATTGAGCCAAAAATGTAGAGTAATCAGTGCCAATTCGGCTGCAAATCGCGATTTCTCTACTGTGCTCGAGAGCGGAAAGTAGGTCAACGGTGCTCTCTCTTGGGGCCGCGCGATTTTGGCCATCGGACTTAGGCTGCCAATGAGGCATGCCTATGCAGGTTTCCATTCAGGAAAACGCACGGCTAACGGTCCAGGAAGAAGACTGGTCGCAAGTCTTATTCCCAACCAGCAGGCAGGATGAGTGCGTAACGATCCAGGCGTTGGTACAAGCCCTCAGCATCTCCTACCGGCTTAGCCATGCAGAAGTGCTGCTTGTAGAACCGTCAAGCTCCGGGGACGAACTCGTCGTCCCCCGCGTCCGATGACCTTGACCCGTACAGAATGCCATTCTCCCGGTGTTGGAAGGCATAGCACTCTGTCGCGTACGGGTAGGTTCGACCCGTAGGCTTCCTGCTATGCAGGTAGATGTCATGATCATCATAGCGGCGGACAGCTTGGCAGTCGTAGTGGTCTTGTACCCGGAAATGTTGGTCGATCGTCACGAAATCCATGTCCGGCGCGAGTGGCTGGTAGGCTGGCTTGGGCGGCGAGGTCTTGCGGCGCTGCTTCTTCGGTGGCTCAGGCGAGCTGGGACGGCTCTGGCGAAGAAGGCGCTGGTGCAGGCGAAGGTGAAGGTCGCTGCAGTGTCGGCGCAGGCGCTGGTTCGGCGCTGGCTGTCGTTGGTCTTGAAATGGTGGCTGCCGGAGAGACCTCTATGGTCACTGTTGCTGGTGGTGCTGTCTCTTGTAGTGGTCTCTCCTTGGCTGGCTGCTGTGGCTTGGCTGTCTTCCTGGGTCTCGTTGGAGCTGGAGTGCTGAGATCCCAGCGAAGGCTTACTGTCACAAACTGATGGTGGAGCCTGTTTTTACCTCAGGCACCCCATGAAGTCGACAGGACTTCAAGAAAGCCACAAGTGGCTCAGGTAGACGATACTCTTTCATACAGACAGACATGATAAGAGCGTTGTTGACTGTTCGAGAGCTGAACAGAGAGTGTATGTGTGACACAGCCACGGCAAAAGCCGAGTTATAACTCGGAGCATGTCGTCTTATGGCCTACAGGTGGCATAACTCGTATAGTTATCGGGTCTTCTCGTAGGAATGTCGTAGCCAACCCGTGATATCTCGTCATTATATCGTACTTTGTCGTAACAACTCGTGACTGACCCGGTAGTAACTCGTGGTATGTCGTAGTGGGCTGGCGAGTTGAGCCGAGATGTATACGACAACCACCGACATATGGCGACATCATTTCGACATGCCAGCTCGGGACTCGTAGCCAAACTCGTGACTTTTTCCTTGTTTAGGTCTCATTGAGGCGATTCTAATGAAAACACACAGCTTTACTTTATTTTAGAGAAGCTGGAACTATTATCACCATCACGTCTCCTGGTCTGACGTCAATGGCTCGAACTGCCTGTGTCTCGAAATTTTCATGGCCCAAAATACCCAGCAGGCACATGACGTAATTGTGACGTCACATCAACGTCCATGCAATCTCATGTCGTTTATGCAACGTCACATCTACGTCGGTGCAACATCGTGACGTGGCACCGACGTTGATATGACGTTACCCTAGCGACGTGTGCCTGCTGGGTATGTGCAGTTCATTGAAGTTCGACTGTAACTTTTTAAGTGCTGAACAAATCAGCAGACGTCACATTATAATTATCATTATTATTATTATTTTACCCGTTTTATGAATTATATGATGCCGTGTGGCTATTCTCAGTGGGTTGTGATTTTGATTAAACTTTTCATCATCATCGTCATCATCATCATCATCATCATCATCAACAATCTTAGTTTAATTTATTTAAAATGAATACAAGGTACCTTGTACAGGTTCATTTTCCAATTTCGTAGGGGTTCAATTGATTTCATTTATTGTTAGTTTTACAAAAATCCCTGAATTTAAAATAGGCACTGATCATTTACCGCCTTTGCTTGTGTCCATACGACATATAGAGGATGTTTGATTTTTTTTAAGTGTAAGATCGAATTTTATTTCTCCGAATGAACACCAAAACCAGTATTTTCATGAGTGAAATAAAATTTGATCTTACACTAAACAAATCAAATTTTCTGTTTCTTACATGCTTCAAAACAGCAATATTTAGCTTCACTAATCGCGTCACTCACACTCAGAGAAAACTGACTTTGTTCATGGTCGTTTCGCGTCAATTTAGTGGTATCCAACGTATTTACTAGATATAACATTGGGTGTAGCTACACTTAAGGTCACATGTGGGACGCCAAGTTCTGCAACGGAAGGTCAGGTGGTTTTTCTCCGGGTACTCCGGTTTTCGCCCACCTCTGATTAACGATCGGCTCGATATGAGTGAAAAAATCTTGAAAGGGCCGTAAAACCAAAAAAAAAAAAAAAAAATACACTTAAAGTTTGCACCTTAGAAATAGCCGGGGATAGCATTTCTATGAATGGTTACTGAAATAATTGAGATATTAGTTTCCCGAAGAAGGAGCGGACAGATCTAACATCGCGCGACAAAATAGGTGACGTCAGCGTCGAAAATGACGTCATTAACGTCCTCGTGACGTGTGAACGGTCTTAACGTCAATTCTAATCCAGCTCATTAATTTTCTATCATCTGACAATGAAAAAAACTGACCACAGAATTAGATTTCGAGAAAAAAAGTAGTCCCGAACAGTGAAAAATAAAACTGAACCGCCTCCGCCCATCGGGGCTTGGAGAAATAGATTGGGCTGCACGATGCTTCCACGCAGAGCTGATACTGACCGCACATGAGTACTGGTAATTCGCTTAGAACGTCTAAGCCTGCCCCGGAAAATTGCTGTAAATAAACCCTATTGGTTTCATTGGGTGGCAGGGATTGAGATGTCATTTCATCTCAATGTCGGGTAAAAGTCCCACAAAATTGGAAGAAACGTCTCAAAAAGACCCAAATAGTGTTGACGGGGACGTTAAACCTCAAATCAAACAAACAAAAGTCTGTTTGAAATAGCGACAATATCGTTTTGGATTTCACTAAGAAATCTCTGTATTTCATTGAAAAGCATGTAAGAAATATTTTCCCCTGCATTTTTATTAAAGTAAAAAATGCAACATTTCCTCTAAGAATTAATATGAAAGAAATGTCAACTGTTGTCTGTTACTATTATGCTTAGCGCTGTTAGGATTGATTTTAATGAATTATCATATGTTTTCATTTATGAATAATTTATATCTACTAGTGCACTCGTGTCGAGCTGATTTAACCCTTTTTGTACCAAATGGAATCTTCCACCTTATATATAACAGAAGTTTATTTCAAAATTTAGGGGTGACAGGTTGTGTTATCTTCAAAATTTATTCGGCAATTGGCTTAACTTTTAGCAAACAGTGTAGGCCCTGATCAGACGCCGCGTTCTGAGGCGTCTGATCAGGGCCTACACTGTTTGCTTTGGGGTTTCCGGTACCAAATGGGTTAAATTATAAATCAGTCACTGTCTTCGGAAGCTAGACAAAATTTCATTGACAGAAGTTTGTTTACAGTTTTGAAGTCATCGAGTGCAATCCCCACCAGCAAATAATGCCGGTCCAACGTCGAACCGACATCAATACGACGTTGCTACGTCGTATCGATGTCGGTCCGACGCCGGCCCGCTGGCTTGACACGTGCTTTTTTCGGAGCTGTTGCACTCGTCACAAACTGCTAAAGACGATAATAGAGTATGGACAAACCTTTGGTCACGCTGACAAAGTCAAAATACCAAATATCAATAACCCCCTTATAGCACCACGAAAAGTTCTAGAGCAAACGAAAATCTATTTTCGATGAAAAAAAAAAGAAAAAAAAAAGAAGAAAGTCTTCAAAGTATCAGGTGACTCCTTCACTGGGTAGACGATCCACATGCAACGTTGAGCCAAATCTGCTATGGAAAGTAAGGGGATGTCGTATGCTATTCAAGTTTGGGGTTAAAGGGTTAAACACAACATTATTCAAGTTTGGAGGTTTCTCATTTTTTCCATTGTCCTTTTTTTTTCCTCACCAAATGTGCTAAATATATATACTGTAGCTTTAAAGTCTACAAGAAAGAAAACAAAGACAATTATACAAAACTACGAAATTCCAGTTTTGCAGGTTTTGCCCGAAAATGCCATTTTCTTATGCAAAAGAGCTAAACAGACTGCAGCAAATGAAAGAGAAAGTTTACAAGTATCTCTATGTACGAACAAATAAGATATCATGTTTTCAAGCCTTTGCAGTCGTAAAAAAGGAAATGTATGTTTGATAAAAGAAAATCTGCAAACCTCCAAGGAATAACAACTGTTTATGTGTTTTAAAAAGTAACGAAAAAAAGAGAGAGGAAAAAAAGGAGAAAAGAATCATCCACCAGGATTTGAACTTGAGAAATAAAGTAAAAATGATATGTAAAATATTTTTTTTTACCTTTTTTATGCCCCCGCCATTCGAAGAATTGTGGAAGGGCATATAGCGTTGCCCCTGTCCGTCCGTCCGTTCGTTCGTCCGTACGTTCGAAACTTAAACGCAGTCAATAACTTTCTTTTTTCTGGATGAATTTTGAAATTACTTTGTAGAAATGTTAACCATCATGAGATGATGTGTCACATGCAAAACCCAGGTCCGTACCTCCAAGGTCAAGGTCATACCTAGAGGTCAAAGGTCAAAAAAAGGGTCCGAAACGTAAACACAGTCAATAACTTTCTTATTTTTGGATGGATTTTGAAATTACTTTGTAGAAAAAGTTAAACATCATGAGACGATGTGTCACGTGCAAAACTCAGGTCCGTACCTCCAAGGTCAAACTTAGAGGTCAAAGGTAAAAAAAAAAGGGTTCGAAACTTAAACGCAGTCAATAGCTTTCTTATTTCTGGATGGATTTTGAAATCAATGTGTAGAAATGTTAATCATCATGAGACGATGTGTTACATGCAAAACCCAGGTCCGTACCTCCAAGGTCAAGGTCATACTTAGAGGTCAAAGGTAAAAAAAGGGTCCGAAACATAAACGCAGTCAAAAACTTTCTTATTTCTGGATGGATTTTAAAATTACTTAGCAGAAAGGTTGGCCATCATGAGACAATCTGCCTCACACAAAACCAAGGTCCTTACTCCAAGGTCAAGGTCATATTTGGAGGTCAAATGTGAAAAAAAGGGTCCAAAACTTAAACACCGTCAATAACTTTCTATGGATTAATACGAAAATAGACATATTTTCAGGCGGGGGCATCCGTGTCCCTATGGACGCATTTCTAGTTCTAATTTAAAAATGAATTTATAAAACATCACAAGTAAGGGCTTGCAAGTAAACTAAATTCAGTTGCAAATTCCAACACTGATGCTGACGCCGACCACGGACGCCGGGTTATTGTAACAGCTCCCAGTTACTTTCATGAAGCGAACTTATAATATTATCTATATTCTGTTTTTGCAGAAGTCTGACCTTTTTATGTATCTTGTCAGTATAGTAGAGGAAAAAAAATCTGCAACGGAACGTCAGGTGGTTTTTTCCCCGGGTACCCCGTTTTTCGCCCACATCTGATAAACGATCGGCTCTATATGAGTGAAATAGTCATGAAAGGGCCGTAACCCCCACTCCCACCCCACCAAAAAAAAAAAGAAGGCAAAAATAGCAGAGAAAATCCTGAAAACATAAAAAGAGCCATATAGTGGGAATTTCCTAATTCTATAGAAGAGTGATATCCCTGATAAGTGTGATAAATGCTATTAGGACTGGTTGATGTTTGGAAATGTGTGTGTGTGTGTGTGTGTGGGGGGGGGGGGGGAGGTGCAACATCATTTGAATACCATAGCGCATACACCTAAAATGCCCCTTATGTATGGCGAAGGCTCAGCCAAGCATGTGTATACGCGCAGTCTCGTCAGAGCTTTCTCTATTCGCGTTGAGAATACACGTTATGTAAAAATATTGTTGTAGATATTACAATACAAAACCCTCCTGGCTGCCAGACAATTAAGTCACTTTTACGGGTGCCCGTAAAATTAAGCAAGAGTTGTATCGTGGGATATATGGTAGGAGGTTGTAGCTCATATGAAATTGCCTTCATTTTACAAAGAAATTATTGTAAAACTAGATTATGCCATAAAATGTGAAGAAAAAAAAAAAAAAAAAAAAAAAGAAATGTGCTCCTTGAATAGCCCGTACTTTCTAGTGTGGTGCCAAACTTTAAATACAATATAATATGCGCATATTTGAACTCGAAACGCCGCGAGAAACGCTGCACAATCCCCTAGAAAGAAAACACGAAGACAATTGTACTAAGTTGCTCAAATTAACGGCACGCGACGTTACGCGCGACGTTACGATCGACTTACGTAACGTCCAGCACTGCTAATGACGTAATATTACGCACGCGGGAAAAAACAACACAGTCAGCCATGAAAAATGCACTGAGGGTATGTGCCTGTTTGATCTTATCACGCACATTCAAGCATACATAGCCCAGATTTGGTACTTGGAGAATGTTTTCAAAGAATTTTTCTGATCAAACCAGAAAAGAAATGATAATTTTGTCCCGCAGATATCTTTCTATCTTTATTCAAAGTATTGGCCCAAAATTGGCCCGCTGGCACTCAACGTAGTTACACCTGTGGCCCAATATTGGCCCTGTGGCACCTATAGGGTTAAGCCGAAAATCCGATACTTTGGTCATGTCGTCAGTGAAGATGGTAATGCAACCGACCCTGATAAAACAACGGTCATGACCGAGTGGGAGATCCCGACAACTCAAGATGATCTAAGGCGCTGCTTAGGATTGACAGGATACTACAGAAAATTCATAGAAATTTATGCGAGGATAGCAGAACCATTGCATGTAATGTGCTATGCTTAAATGGTTCCCAGAGAGTGTACAGGCATTTGAAACTTTGAAGACTGAGCTAAGTTCGGCACCCATTCTTGGATGCCCCGATTTTGATGAAGAATGTATCTCAGAAATTGATGCCAGTTTCAATGGACTGGGTGCGGTGCTGTCACAGAATCAAGAAGGGAGGACTGTAGACATAGCGTATGTCAGCCGTTGCCTAAGGAAACATGATGGGAACATGAACAGCTACATTTCAATGAAACTTTAACTCCTTGCTCTATATTGGGCAGTTAATGTTATGTTCAGGGATATCCTTATATGATCTAATTTCATTGTCTACACGGATAACAATCCGCTGAGTTATGTAAACTCATAGGGGCGACTGAGATGGGCTGGACCGCAGATCTAGTCCTCTTCAATTTTGCAATACTGTACAAATCAGGGCGTTCTAACAAAAATACAGCCGCCTTGAATAGACAGACCAGACCATGGCATTGGACAACTAAGCTACCGTTTTGTACCTGCAGACGAATTGTATTCAAATGTCTAACAAGGATGTTGTCCAGGAATCAACGCGCCTACAATGATTGAGAAGAACTTCCGGGCTAATCTTGATCCGAGCTGGATGGATTAGATTGATATGAAATCAAAGAAAACAGTTTAGGCTATTTCGCCAGTAAGCCAAAATTCACTTTTCTAATCACTATGGGGCGATAACGATCGCCCAAAAGCGATTAGAAAATTGAATTTTGGCTTACTGGCGAAATAGCCTGTTGTCGCCCCATAGCGATTAGGAAAGTGAATTTTGGCTTACTGGCGAAGTAGCCGGGTATGTTTTCTTTGAATCTCATTATACACATTTCCAAGCAAAATGACACTTACTGAAAGGGGAAACAAAAATATTTTGAAAGAGTTGCCTCCCCTGCTGGTGATGCGAGCCCCCTTAAACAATGAAATTTTTGTCCAGTGCCCGGTGACAGGAACCGATTATGAATAAACCTGCCCATTAAAGGTATGGAGGCTCGCCATGACCTGGTCAGTGTTGAATGGACCGTTAAAGTGCAATGATCAAACCATAGCAAACCAGGGTGACATTTCCAATATTCTTACTTTAGGCATTAGCAATTTTTATGGCTTTGGGCATTATATTCTGTCTAGAAAATTAACATGAAACTGACAATCCCAAACTGACCAATGCCTTTATGGCATTTTATTTTCCGCCGGTAATTTCGTGATCGATGTAAAAAAGTGTGCATCTGACAGTAAGCAAGTGCGACCAATCAATAAGCACTTTTCAAATTTCTGCTGTACGGCGTATTAAAGCGAATGATACAAATCATTTCACAAGGGAGGTAACTTTCATGACGTCTTATTGGCATTCTCTTCAGTTTTTTCGAGAGATCGGGCAACATGGTGTAAATACTAATTCTTCCGGCTCCGTCGTCGTCGTGAATTTAAATAGTATAATAAAAAATGACCAGAGCACCTTTGGAGCAATCAAAATTTTAGGCCCCCGTCCATCGGGGCTTGGAGAAATAGATTGGGATGCATGGTGCCTCCACGCCGAGCTGAAACAGACCGCACAATGGTACTGGTAAACCGCTTAGTACTAAGCCTGCCCTGGAAAAGTGGTGCGAGTCGGACCGTCCCAGTATGTAAACCCTATTGGTTTATTTGTTTAGACGGTAGGGCTTGAGGTGTCATTTCATCTCAATGTCGGGTAAAAGTCCGACAAAATTGGAAGCAACGTCTCCAAAATGACATAAATAGTGTAAACGGGGACGTAAAATCTCATGCCAAACAAGCAATCAAAATTTTGTTCAAGATAGGGTTTTTCGAGCCATAGAGGGTAAGTCATAGCTCCAGTTTAGAAGGCGTAATGTGGACTATTTTCAACGTTTTACAATTTAAAGGAACATGTATGTTGTGTGTACTCATTAGAATCGAGGCGATCCTAATGAGTACACGCAACGTACATTATAAAATAAAAAAATATAAAAAAGTCCCACAAAATTGGAAGTAACGTCTCCAAAATTACCTTATATAGTGTTGACCGGGACGTTAAACCTCAAACACTGAACAAACAAACAAGATTTTCTTAAGATTTACACCCCCTCAACAAAATACCTGAAATTCGGACCCCCGTTTTTTTTAATGTCTGCGTACGGGCCTGGAAGAGCATACATTTTCAAGAAAAAAAATGATGTTAAAAATATCCCTAAATATATACAGTAAAATTACGCTTTTAAGACCAACCGAAAAGAGAGACTAAATCTGGTTTTAAAAGCTTACTGAGAAGGTTTCAGTTATTCTTTCTTTGTGGTTTCTACACCGAATGTCTCCTAATAAGAGACCACATTTGGTACTGTTCAAAAGTGGTCCTAAAGACCACTTTTTAACAGTCCCAAAAGTGGTCTTAATATAGGAATTTTACTGTATTAGTATCAAGAGTTATGAGAGAAATTGTCTCAGGGACTCTTAAACCAGTTCGAAATAGCCGCGGTAAACGAGTCAACGATGTTCGTGTTTTCGATGTTTGCTGATATTTCAAAGCCATGTCACCCTCTTACAACACGGTGTTTGGCCTCCGCCCATCGGGGCTTCAAGAAATAGATCGGCTTCTAATATAAACAGGACTGAAACCGACCGGACACGGGTACTGGTAAACCGCTTAGAGGATCTAAGCCTGCCCAGGCAAAGCGTTGCGAGTCGGACCGTTTATGCTTATAAACCTTATTGTTTTCGTTGGGCGGCAGGGATTGAGATGTAATTTCATCTCAATGTCGGGTAAAAGTCTTACAAAATTGGAAGCAACGTCTCCAAAATGACGGGGACGTTAAACCTCAAATCAAGCAAAACTAACAAATACAACACGGCGTTAATCACGGCATGGAAAAACTTTTGTTTGTCTGTTCGAAATGAGGTTTAAAGTCCCCATAGTCTACGTTATAAAGCTTGCTATTGTCCGCGTGACTATCACTGACCATCTGACTTCGCCGTTCCTGAACAAAATCAAGGTACCGGGTTGTTTTAAGCGTCGATAGTCGCCTCCCTAGGACGTCAGAGCGCTGCGTAAAAAGTAAATTCTGGATTTTGCTCGTGCACTTGGGCATTGGCAAACGACAGTGTATACCTAAACATACTGTAATTTAAGGGTTAAACGAACAGTTCTATTCTCAGTTCAGGACTATTTTCCCAACCTACACTCAGAGACAATCGACCCACCAGTACTCTCAGTGCTTTGATTAAAAGAAAGTCGGTCTCGATAGCCCAATCTGGTGCGCGTCTGACGGGTGGTCATAAACTAGGGTTTAAAAGATGATCCGACTCAC
The DNA here is from genome assembly GCA_963580285.1 of Lucinisca nassula. Lineage (NCBI taxonomy): Eukaryota > Metazoa > Mollusca > Bivalvia > Lucinida > Lucinidae > Lucinisca > Lucinisca nassula. Next base: position 66,718,817 of record OY757020.1, read on the forward strand.
GCCAATTTTCCTGGGCAGGCTTATGCCCAGCAGACACACGTTGCTAGGACAACATCAAATCAACGTCGGTGCAACGCCATGACATTGCACCGACGTAGATATGACGTTGCACAAGCGTGAAGTTGATGTGACGGCACAATTATGTCATGTAGTTGCAAGCGGTTAACCGGTGCACTGCGCAGAAGACCGATCTGTTTCGTCAAGCGCGCAAACTATTCCACCTGTTTTGCAAGGGTGACAACTTTTGAGACTTCCTGTATGCTTCAATGTTCATTGTACCCCTCAGAAGCAAAGTGTTGTGAAAACCTAAGCGTGGTTTGCTGTTAATCCCAAAAGAACTCCCAAGGACGGTTTAGTTCCTTTTTTCATCCATACCTTACTTATGAGTGAAAAGCTTGGCGGAACTTGGAATATTGTTTGAAATTTCGCATTCGCAGAGTTCAATTCCATCTTTGAACACCGAAAGGCTTTCCATACTTTAGCATGCCTGCGCAAAATATTCTGGTGATCAAAATATTCCTGCATATGCATGTTTTTTGTTTGCTTGTCTGTTGGAGTTAAATATTTAGGTCATATTGAGTCGGCATAGTTCGGCCAAGGTCCATCGGGGCTTGAAGAAATAGATTGGGCTGCATGATGCTTCCACGCAAAGCTGAAACCGACCGCACATGAGTACTGGTAAACCGCTTAAAGGACCTAAGCTTGCCCAGGCAAAGTGGTGCGAGCCGGACCGTCCATGCATATAAACCCTATTGATTTCATTTGGCGGCAGGGCTTGATATGTCATTTCATTTCAATGCGGGTAAAAGTCGCACAAAATTGGAAGCAACGTCCCAGAATGACCTATTTAGTGTTAACGGGGACGTAAAACCTCAAATCAAACAAACAAACAAAAACCGAGCCATACTTGTCCTGGGTAGGCTTAACAATACAGTGCCCATTCTGACAACTGCCCTTCTTGAATCACGCAGCGGTAGAGAGAGAATGACTGTTGAAACCCAGCAGGCACATGAAGTAATTGTGACGTCACATCAACGTCGGTACAATGTCATGACGTTTATACAACGTCGCATTCACGTCGGTGCAACGTCCTGATGTTGCAAGACGTTGATTTGTCGTTGCCTTTGCGACGTGTGCCTGCTGGGAAATAGTTCATGATCAATCGCCACGAAAGGAGCTTGCCGACCCGGCAGGTATCGAATCCGTGACCTCCTGATCATCCTTCAGACGCGCATCCGACTGAGCTATAAGCATGCAAAGTGGATGATTCATCCCTAATGAAATGCTATTATCGTAGTTCTCTTCTGAGTACAGCGAAGTCGGGTTGCCTCGACAATAATCAGGAAATATGTAATTATGAGACCTGGCAACTTGTACAGCACACTTAAAGAAAACCAGGACATCTCAGACATGTCAGAGCAAAAACGGAAGCATTTGGACAAACTGTCAGTTACAGAGCTTTTTTCGACCTGTCCAGCCAGCGCGTTCGCCGGGGTAGACTGTTTACAGATCTTTTCTACACTATTCAATCACTTGCTGTGCCATGTGACTGGTAAGGTGCGGTCCGCGCTATGCATAAGGCATTTGCTGAATGAAGTGCTTTTTTGTAGAATGGCAGGATTTTATAAGAAAAAAGCCATATTGATTTCTGCCTGTTACGTGTTGGAATCAGGCATGAATATTGTCTGGCTAGACAACTGGTGGCTAGCCGATAATCAGGCCGTAGTATACTTACTGACCAGCTTCGTACTCTTGAAATATTTTTATCGCGCACATGCGTAATGCGCATAGTTTCGCGTATTACGCATGTACGTAATGATGACACTAGCCCATTCCGCACGCTCATGTGTAAAAAAGATGTAGTGTTCATTACGAATATTACATGTGTAGGTTTACGTCCCTGTCAACAATATGGCCACAATATTTAAATCATTTTGGAGACTGGCGTTGCTTCCAATTTCGTGGGATTTCTAGCCGACATTGACATCTCAAGCCCTACGGCCAGGGTTTACTGGCACCACTTTCGTTGGACAGACCATACTTCGACGGTCGGTTTCAGCTCTGCGTGAAACCAATCTTTTTCTCCAAGTCCATTTCGCAACAACTAAAATCGTCTCTCTTTACGAGAAGTAGGCTACCCTTAAAGGAAAGAATTTGCTCCCAATGTTTTACATTCGGTTTATCTCTTTCGTAATGAAAAAATCTCATTACGCTGATGCGCAATTTGCCTATGGGATGAACAACAGTGTAAAATGAATGCATCAAATTTAATCAAACTGTGCATGATATGCCATTGCATGAGTCAAGCCAGTTTTGAGATTCCTTATCCCGGGCTGTGGCTAGGTTTTCAAAGCATTGTTAGCTTAATAATCGTCAGTGACCAAAATGTTAACTAGTCCAGTAAGTACAATATCTAACACACTAGTATTTCTGCTGCAAAAACTATTCACATTTATTTTCAGCAGAAATATTAGTGTATATGCCAAAATTATTGATCATGTTTTTAGGATACGCTAATTTTTTACAGTGTAAGGTGACTAACGGATTCGTTAGCAAGTGGGTCCTGGTGTCAGTTGTTCCAAGCATCGTTAGCTTAACGAGCTCGTTAGTGGTCATATTGTTAACTGTTCTAGCAAGTTTAATATCTATAATTTTGGTATTTTTTGCTGAAAAAATGAGCAACTTTTGCATTTGTAAAAGCTGCTCATATTTTTTCAGCAAAAAATATTAGCATATTTACCACAATAAATGGTCAATGTTTTAATGATACGTTAACTAACGACATTGTTAGTTTTGAATAACTGGCCCAAGGTTAGATTTTCATCGAACCTATGAAAAGAAAAATGAGGCGAGTTCTCAGAATATTTTGTCTCAGGCATGCGAGGCTACGGCAAGTATGAGAATTTAATATGAAAAGGAACCTGAAATTGCCTTGTCGAGGTGGCAGCCCCCGTCTCCTATTATTGCTTTTACCCACCATGTTTTCTGATATGTGCGCTTGGCAAAGACTAAGATCAGTCTGTACATTAGACTGGTCTCAAACTGACTGTAACACTTGACCATTGGCCTGCTGAATGAATACAGTAAAAATCCTACATTAAGACCACCTTTGGGACTGTTCAAAAGTGGTCTTGAAGACCACTTTTGAACAGTCCCAAAAGTGGTCTATGACCAGAGGACACTAGTTAGTGAAAACACATAGAAAGAATTACTGAACTTTTTTAAGCAGGACGAGTCTTAATTTTAGGTCGTCTTAATATAGGAATTTTACTGTATTTCTTTCCATACATGATATTTCAACAAATCGAATGACAACCAGTGTAGGTCCTTCGGAAGTCATCTGATCTGGATCTAGACTGTTTGTTGATTGTTGTGTTCATCAAGGAATACACCGTAGAAACTGAAATATTATATAGAGTGTTCAAGGTTTTCTGGGCCAGACTAGCTAGTTGCGGCCAATTAGGCTTCATCAGTGACCCCATACCAGTGTTTTAAGTTACAGAACAATAACTCATACAGTTTTAGAGATACAGTCAAACCTGTCTTAGTGTCCACCTCTATGAAGCGAGCAACCTGTCTTAAGCAAGCATGCATTAAGTTCCCCAAAAATACAAATGCACCTAATCAGTTCATCTACTCATCATCCTGAACCAGCCTGTAAAGTTTCAGGGCAATAGCTCAAACAGTTTTTTGAGAAATCTTGCTTACAAGCTTAAAACGAGCAAAATTTCAAAGGGGCATAACTCAAGAAAAAAAAGGGATTTTTTGTCGAAAGTTAATCAGTTTATCTTCTCAACATCCCCAACCATTCTGCAAAGTTTCAGGGCAATAGCGCAAACAGCTTGCTTACAAGCTTAAAACACAAAAATTTCAAAAGGCCATAACTGAAGAAAAAAATTCGGATGGTTTTCAAAAGTTAATCAGTTCATCTACTCATCATCCTGAACCAGCCTGTAAAGTTTCAGGGCAATAGCTCGTACAGTTTTTGAGATATCTTGCTTACAAACTTCAAACGCGTAAAATTTCAAAGGGGCATAACTCAAGAAAAAAATTGGATTTTTGTCAAAAGTTAATGAGTTTATCTTCTCATCATCCCCAACCATTCTGCAAAGTTTCGGGGCAATAGCTCAAACAGTTTTTAGTTATCTTGCTTACAAGCTTAAAACGCAAAAAAAATCAAAGGGCCATAACTCAAGAAAAACATTTCGTTTTTTTTTTCAAAAGTTAATCGGTTCATCTACTCATCATCCCAAACCATTCTGTAAAGTTTCAGAGTAAAAGCTCGAACAGTTTTTGGAGATATCTTGCTTACAAGATTTCAAAGTATTTTTGCAAAGGGGCATAACTTAAGAAAGGGGCATAATCCTGACGAGAAAAAAAAAATACGGGTCAATTTTTTTTTCATAAGGAATCCATATATGAAATTTCCAAAACCTAGCACCCATGGTTATGCTATGCAGTAAAAAAGCGGGACGGACGGAAGGACGGACGGACGAACAGGGCAAAACCAATATGCCCCCACAACTTCTTCGAAGTTGGGGGCATAAATACCAGAAGCCTTTTAAATATGTTTTTAAAGACAGACATAAAAAGAACATAAGAATAATATGTACGTTGATTTTGAAAGCGGAAGTTCACTGTATTCTATGGGCTGGTTCTAGTGCGCATGCGCAAAAACATATTTTCGCTTTTTACGGAGATGTCATTTTATGATCAGCAAATCAAAGGTGGGTCAATTCCTTCAACCCTTAATTTCATGTATTTTAAGTTCACATCAGGCTGTAGACCCTGTTCAAACGCCGCATATCAGCTAATTTTAATTGAATTCACACATTAAAGGGAAAAAAAAGTCGAAGTTTATAATTTTGCATTTATTTTGACTAATTCTACCTAGGAATTTAAAATAATGAAAAAAAAAAAAGAAAGAAAGAAAAAGAAAAACATCCGCTTTTTATTCTTTTCAGAATCTCATAAAGATGCGAAATATATGTAATATGTGCTAACTATATGGACTGTCGTAAGCACTCCTGTATGCTTTAAAGCGCTTTTCGCGGGTTTTCGACAGTATTGACAGATATGTTCATAGTAGTAGGAGAGACAGTAGTATTGAAATAGAACAGAATGATTGTTTTGTTTTGTAGATGAACGGCCCAGTTAACACTATTTTGTTCATATACAACCGACCAGTTCATCTATCCACAATTTTCCTAGGGAGACTTATACATTAGCGGTTAACCAGTACAGCACACATTTTTTTCGCCAGAAATTGACAGCTGCCCTTCAACACGCTTGAATCAGCGGAAGGGAGAGAATGGCAGTAGATAATATTTCATGATCAGTCTCCACGAAAAAATGTTGTCGACCCCGGCAGCTATTAAACCCGCATCCTCCTGATCTCTAATCAGACACCCATCCGACTGAGCTACCAAGGCCGTCTAGAGAATAGACTGGGAGAAAGATGGAGTAAGACGAGAGAGGACAGAGTGGTATGAGACTTGTGAGCTGTGGGAGAGAAGTAAAATGAGAGAGGAAGGACTGAAATAAGATAGGAGGACAGAGAGAGAGAGAGAGAGAGAGAGAGAGAGAGAGAGAGAGAGAGAGAGAGAGAGAGAGAGAGAGAGAGAGATATTTGACCTGTTACTGCATGTATTTTCTAGGTTTGTGTGTGTGTGTGAATTCGGGTTTAACGTCGCTTTCAACAATTTTTCAGTCATATCACGACGGTGTCTGGTTGGGACAGGGAGCTCAATGCTCACTTTTATAGTGCTGCCTCACTGAAGTATCATGTCCCAGACACATTACATGATACCACACCCAGTCACATTATCCTGACACTGGATCGACCAGTCCTAGCTCTACCCCGTAAATCTGAGTGCCAAACGAGGAGCAGCTAGTACCATTTTTAACGACTTTGGTATGTCGCGGCCCGGGATCGAACCCGTGACCTCCCGTTCCCCGGAGCGGACACTCTACCAACTGAGCTATCGGGGCCGGTTTTCTAGGTTTGTATTGTTACATTTGTGTGCAAGATTCTATTATCTATCCCATGGCATTAAAAGCCATTTCGTTATCGACTTTCATACAAAAGTGTCAATGTTCTGGTTTCAACTAAAGCGACGTCGTTAATAACGTCATACCTGCAATGTTACGGAGCGTGTCTAATTTGCATATTTAGTGTCGAAATTTATACATGTTGTTATCAAAATCTCAGAAGTGGCGTCAGATGATAATTTTCTTCACGTCTATTCGTCAGTTTTGTTTTTGTTTGAGTTGAGGTTTCACGTCCCCGTCTACACTATTTAGGTCATTTTGGCGTTGCTTTCAATTTTTGGGACTTTTACCCGACGTTAAGTTGAAATGACATCTCAAACGACGGTGCATGCGCAACTGAAGTTGTTAGTGAACAAACAAACGTATGAGAAACTCCTATGGAAGATCCTTTAGGTAAACATGCCTATAAAATATAAGGCAAACATGCTTGGCTCTAGGAATGGCATGTTTCTGCTAAAAAATTTAGATGTTTTTTTTTTTTGTTATTTCTGCTGAAAACATAGGTCGTGTTTGCTTGTTACAACTGCTTTATCGATGCGGTTCAAACAAGTACCCACACTCTACGTTTTGAAAAGTCATGAAAGGAAATATTCTCTAAGCTGGTAAACTCTACTTTTCACTGAATAAAGTAGGCTTTCAAATGGTGTTCATTGCTTGGACTTGTTAAGATGATGAGAAGTAAAAGTACGAGGAGCTTCAAATAACTATCCTATGTTAATCTAAAATTAAAGTGATGTTTTCAGAAGGCTCTAATTATGATTTGAGGTAATTTTTTGAAACATTGCTTCCATTTTTGGGGGACTTTTACCCGACATTGACATGAAATGAGAGCTCAAGCCCTGTCGCACAATGAGAGCAATAGGGTTTTTATGCAGTGTGTGTGTGTGGGGGGGGGGGGGGTCCGACTCACATTTCGTTTTCTGGGCAGGCTTAGAACCGCTTAGCGGTTTACCAGTGCTCACGTTTGGTCGGTTTCACCTCTGTATGAAAGCATTATGCAACCTGATTTATTTATTCAAGCCCCGATTGACGGGGCCACTTCATGAAGGGGTGTCACTCGTGTGCGTTATAAAGAGTGATCAAATCGCTGTAGCGAACCGCCATAGAACATGTGCTTTAGGTCTGTTTGATGCTTACACAGGTTGAGATTAAAAGACACACTGACCGACAAATTTGCCGGCCTTGGTAGCTCAGTCGGATGCGCGTCTGAACGGTGGTCAGGAGGAAGCTGGTTCGATAAATGGCGGTGGCGGCAATATTCTTTCGTAGAGATTGATCATGATTTTTTTCCTAAGGTCATTTGCTCCTTTCCGCTGATTCAGGAAGGACAACTGACAATTTCTGGCGAAAGTAGCTCAGCCGGAAACAAGTCTGAGTGGTGATCAGATGGACGAGGGTTCGATACTTTGCGGTGTCGGCAACATTCTTTAGTGGAGATTGATCATGAAATCTTTCCTACGGTCAGTTCCTCCTTTCCGCTGATTCAGGAAGGGCAGATATCAGTTTCAGGCGAAATTTGAGCTCTGTACTGACTATCCGCTTACGGATAAGCTTGCACAGGAAAAGTGCCGATAGGTAAACTGACGGGCTCTACAATGACCCAAATAGTGTTGACTGGACCGTTAAACAAAACAAACGCTGCCATTTTTGATAATGGTAACACGTATTCGGCCGTTTGTGTTATCGCTGGTGCATATCGCTCTCAGAAGTTGTACGATTACGAACGTAAATAAGCGCGTAAATTTTACTGACGTTAACGTCTGAACAGGTATACGTCAACGTTATAAGTTGTTTTTATACCGCAATCAGGCATTCTAGTAACCTAATAAAGGGGGTCGAATAACTGCACGCTATTATCGGTAGTGACCTATAATACCTTCTACTGACCTATAATACGTCTAATGACCGTTTATAGACCGGATCTACTTTTCAGGTCACTAATTTGCAAATGTAAACAATAACATGCAACCTTTTATACACGAAAAAAACAAACAACAAATAGCAAGTTATAAACTTTGCAATATTTATTTAAACAATTTTTCAGAAATTTAAGCTAAATTCTTACCTTCTCGGGCTTTCCTGGTTTGAATGGTCCGTTGGAATAATTGCGCACTGCTACTGCGGTTGCGTCTCAACCTCGAAAATAACTTCTAAAGCTAAAATAAACTACTTATTTGCAGATTTTCATACAGAATCTAAAGCGCTGAGAAATATTTATTCGAGCGTCCATGTTGTTTCCAACGTCTGCGTGGCGCGGTGACGTCAGAAACTTAGCACTATTTGACGTCACGTTATACAACGTGTGCGCGCCATGGAACTGGATGTCGTTTAACATGCCGCGCTGTCGGCTGTCTTATTTGCTTAAATTTGCTTTATTATTGGGAAATCTCTTGATTGTTTGGAGTTGCGGTATAAACTAAATACACGATTAGTGTCTTTAATAATAAAATATAATCGGTTCGCCGCGACAATTTCATAGGGGCTCGCTGAAGCTCGCCCCTATAAAATTGTCTAAGGCTCACCGATTATATTTTATTATTAAAGACACTAACCATGTATTTACTATATCTAAGTTGTTAATCGAAGACGTCGACGTCGTGCACATTTGGCAATTCCTATAGGAATTAGCTTGGCAGCGAAAGGGTTAAACAGGTGACATTTCTCTGGCTTGACCTTTATACCGACATTGCCGAGTCGACATAACACAACGTCGAGTCGGGTAAGCATTTTTTTTGAAAAGATTTGGCTGGGGTAAGGTTATCATCCAAATACATGTATATCAAATTCAGGTCACCGAAAGCTTTGTCCACCATCCTCATGAACGGTGCCGGAGCATTGCACAGCCCAAATGGCATTCGGATAAATTCATACAATTTCCACCGGCAATTACGTGATCTATGTAAAATAGTGTGCAAAATACATGTATATCTAGTGTGTAATATAGTGTACAACAGTTTTTCGATACAAAAATACAGAATGCCCCTACTCTCGATCACCATCCCTGTGCTAGCTCTGAGCTCCGACGTATAAAGCAGTCATGTGTAAGGCGGAACCAGACGTGAGAAATTATGACGTCACTTACACGCAGACTTCCCGTTAATTTACGTTTGAAAGAAAAACGCTTTATTGGAAGTAAAAATGGTATAAAATAAACATATTATCACTGAAAAGTAACTTGATTCTCACTTTAGACCAACATATCCCCCGAGACGCAGAGCACGGGTCGATTGTCTCTGAGTTTAGGCTGGGAGTAGGTATGGCTCACCCATTGTTTTTCATGCATTAACATTGGCCAGGTCCCGAGGAAGCTGTTTGAACACGAGACCCGCTAGGCCAAGTGTTCAAATATCTTCCGATGGGTCGGCAAATGTTATTGCAATGAAATGATCATGGGTGAGCCATACACATACTAAAGTGGTGTAGCATAACAGAAAGTCAATACTATGTTGTTCAGGCGTTGTTCTTGCATAACTTCAAACAGTTATGTTCATAGAATTTTTGCAAGAATTACGTTCTGAAACGTTTGATCAGCGTAGTGTCGGCATTCTGCAATGTTCAAAGAACATAGTGTCGGCGCTCTGCAATGTTCGAGCAACAAAGTGTCGGCATTCTGCTACTTTCAAACAACTTATTCTTGCATACAAGCCTATGAACATAGCTGTTTAAGCTATTCTTGAATGTACCAGCAGCCGTGTTCAAACAAGAAAATCCATGTTCAAATCAGAAATTCACGTGCTTTTTGAACATGAATTTGGAACTGTTGATATCACAAGATGGGCCTTGCTTTTTCACGTTACGTTGAGCAACGAAACATTATCGCCCTGAACGTAGCATTTTGGAGTTCTATGATGACGTCAGAGTATCGTTGCGTAACTGGCGTCATTGTGTAAACAACATTCAGACAAAGACACAACGTTGCTTTTCCGTTTGCCGGTCGCATTTGAAGAGATTATACGAGTATGGATGTATGAACTTTTTTTTTCTATAGGTTTACATAAGGCTTTACACTGGATATGTAAATGTTGAACGCCGACGTCGAAACGTTGTCCTTAGTTTGATTCAATGTTGTTTTCCCGCTCAGCACTAGTTTATTCATTTATTTGGCGTATTCTTTGCTTCCTAAAGCTCTTATTTAAGTATCAAAAGGGGAATGTGCACATTGTTAACGTATTGTTGTGATACTGTAAATCCCTAAATCATCACGTGAACAAGTCTATGAAATGAACATCCCGTTGAACCCCACTTTATATACAGAAAACTGGGGTTTACGGGGTATACATTCTTTTTCTTATTTCTGCTCCAAAACATAGGTTGTGGGTACTTGTTAGAACCGCCTCAATGAGGCGGTTCTAACGAGCACCCGCAACCTATATTTGCAGTATAAATATGAAAAAAAAAAACGGATTTTCATCAGAAAAGTAGCCATTTTGGAGATGTGAAAAAAATGTACTATGCCGCACGGGAGTGTTATAGTAATGATTAGGACTTCAAGAATGGTCTTAACAACCACTTTTCAACAGTCCCAAAGGGGGTCTCGGGTCTTTCAAATATGTTTTATTTCCATAGCGGTGATATATCTGTACTTTACTGTACTCATAATAAGCTAAAATGTCATATTTCTGCTCCAAAACATAGTTTGTAGGTACTCGTTAGAACCGCCTCGATGAGGCGGTTCTAACGAGCACCCGCAACCTATATTTGCAGTATAAATATGAAAAAATATCACGGATTTTCATCAGAAAAGTAGCCATTTTGGAGGTGTGAAAACAAAACCCGAAAAGAATGGTCAAAGCGACCACTTTTGAACTGTCCCAAAGGTGGTCTCGTTTTCTCTCTGTACTTTAGTGTACTCAATAACATGCTGTAAAACATAGTAAGCTAAAACAAATATAAAAGTAGGAAAATGTACTTTGAGCTCATTCATGTAGCTCAAGGTCTCACAGCCTAGATATACAAAGCATAATATATATACCTATCATATGGGAAAGTAGGTCGATGCCCTACAAATCACTGACCGCGCAGAGCTTAATAGCGCGCAGATATCATTACTTTTCATCAAATCTGACACACTCTGATATGGGGGAAAATGCTACCTTCAGCACACGGAAAAATAAAACGTATATGCCTTTAAACTGATGCATCAATTTTAAATTTACTATACATGGACCATGAAAAGTATTACATTCTGTGCCGCCCGGAGGCAAGGTCTGGTCAGGATCTTTCGATTTACGTCTTAAGCCGTTTTCTTGCGGTAGCTAGGTTTTCATTGGACGAAAGTATTAAATATTTACTTAAGCGTGATTTATAACTAGACTTTTTTCATTATTTTTTCAGCTTTTTAGTTTTTGTGAAAAGAGAGAAAAAATAAAGCCATATCGATTTATGCTTGCCACCTGGCTTTGACTGATACAAACAGTCCCCATTTCCGGGGATTTAATTGTCTTCTTTTATTGTAGGTCAAAATCAGTAACATTCAGAAAAAAAAAACAATCCTCTTAGTATTGTACTGAAGAAGGAAAATATTTGTTCCAAAAGAAACAAATTCTTTGTATTTTTAGTAAACCCCACAAATCCCTCTTCAGATGGTGAAGGGAGTATAGAGTAACAAGCCGGCTCAGGTGCGCGTCTGACGGTGGATGAGCAGAAGTTTGCAAGGTTCAATACCTGCCGGGTCGGCATCATTCGTTCGTAAAGATTGATCATGAATTTTTTTCTATGGTCATTGTCTGCCCTCCGTAGATTCAAGAAGGGCATTTTCTGTTTCTGGCGGGCCCAGGAAAAGTGTGGTTACGTAAACAGACCGGCTCATGGTGACCTAAATACCGTTGACTGGGTTGTTAACCCATTTAGTACCAGAAACCCCTAAACGGGTACCTCGGCAAACAGTGCAGGCCCAGATCAGACGCCGCAGAACGCGGCGTCTGATCAGGAACTCCACTGTTTGCTAAAAGTTCAGTCATTTTCCATGTAAATTTTGATGAAAACACAACCTGACACCCCTAAATTTTGAAATGGACTCCTGCTATATAAGTAGGAAGATTCCATTTGGTACAAACAGGGTTAAGCACAAACAAATAAATCAAACAGGAAAACAATGATGAGTCTCCTTTGTAAGGATGTAGAAAAAAATCTCCAGAGTGTACTCAGTCACCTTAGGTTTAAATTTGTAGTTTTAAAAGGAAATAGTAACATAAGTACATGTACATACTAAGTAGGTAGGGTTTAAAAATTGAAATATTTTTTGCCAGTAGCTATCATGGCGTTTGTAATTTTAACAAAAAAATTGAAAAAGAAAAGATCAACTTCCGCCAAGAGCTTATGATCTACTTGCTTTCACATACAGAAGGCCCAAGCCCATTGGAACTGGAAGAAATAAATGGGCTGCATGTTGCCTCCACGCAGAACTGAAACAGACCCCCACACGAGTACTGGTAAACCGCTTAGCGAATCTGAAGCCTGCCCAGGCAAAGCGGTGCGACTCGGACCGTCTATGCTTATAAACCCTATATTGGTTTCATTGGGCGACAGGGCTTGAGATGTCATTTCATCTCAATGTCGGGAAAAAGTCCCACAAAATTGGAAACAGCGCTTACAAAATGACCTATATAGTGTTTACGGGGACGTTAAACATCCAATCAAACAAAACAAACAAAACTTTCACATACAGTAAAAATCCTATTCTAAGACCACCTTTTGGACTGTCCAAAAGTGGTCTAAAAGCTTGTCTCCTACTGCCGGACGCTGGGTGATGTAAAAACACACGGAAACTGTATATATGCGTATACAAGTTTGTTTGATTTGATTTGAGGTTTAACGTCCCCGTCAACACTGATGTTTACAAGTATCATAAGTCTTGATTTTACCCCGTCTTGATAGCATTCACACTGCCCCTTTTCAAGATTATTTCACTCATTCGAACCGATCGTTAAACTATTGTAAAGCGAGGCTCGAACCCACAGTGATGGAAGACCTTGCCGGCTCTCATCCACTAGGCTACAGAGACCCGCTTGTTTTACATGTGCTGTCGCGCTCCGAATAGCCAACCTACAGTGAAACGTCGATAACTCGAAAATACGGATTGCTCGTGTACCACGGCTAATTCGAACTCGTTCTGTGTCCAAAAGATATTTATTCTCATAACTCCAGATATCCATGAATTTAGGATAATTTATGGAGATTTTCCCGGTCTTATTTTGAAAAGGTATGTTGTGTGTTCTCATTAGAATCGCCTCAATGAGGCGATTCTAATGAGTACACACAGCATATCTTCGTTTTATAGAAGATCGAAAAGATATCCAAAATACTTCCCCGTTATATTTCATGAGAGGTGTATCGTTCAGTACTGAATCCTTTACGCATGCGTGACGGGCATGGAGGTTTGGTCTCAGCTGAATCGGCGAAGAAATTTGTTTGCAACCGTCTAAACGGATACCGTTCACAGAACTATTTGCCAGTTCCCCGAGCAGAACTAGCAGACAGAGAGGGAAGCAGACGAACAGTCTAAGGTCGCCATCTTCAAACAGCGAGCGCCCACTGTCGTTCAATAGTGTGTTTTTGTTTGTTCAAGCTCGGATTGTTGAGCGCACCACTGTATTTCGAACCACCTCTATCTCGAACATGGTCCCAGTGTAGTTCATGGTCGTTTGAGATAACGTCATTTTCAGACGAAAATATTTAAAATGCACGGACCATATACAGCAGAATGTCGCTATTAAAACCAACGGATTTTTTTTAAACATACTTAAAATCTGCACAAAGCATGGCGCGATTCAGGAGTCCGGTTGGTTCCATTCGTCGGTCTGTCCGTTCATGCTAGATTTTACAATTTATCTGAAATGTTCAAAGATTATGAAGCCATTCTCTTCTTCTGCCTGAGAAAGATTAACCTGTCCTGGAAAAAACATGGCCCTTAAACACGAAACAAACTTACCGAACCTAACGGCTTGGGATAGGTCAAAGACCAATTTACCCGGCTGGTGTGGGTCTACACTGTTTGTTTACTACGATGGATAAGAAGCCATTTTTTGGAATATTTAAGGGATGTCTTTTCAGTCTTGGCATGTTATGTGCACTCATTAGAATCTCCTCGATTCACTGTGAAGGACAGTGCATCTATAATAGTTTGTCCTCTTACACATGTTATCAATTTATCTATCATTCAAGGTGTTGTTCCGGATGATCTTAAATCAGCAAGAGTATTTCCTCTTTTTAAAAAGAATGATAAAACAGAGGTTGGCAACTACCGCCCAGTTTCGATCTTGAGTATTATATCTAAGGTTGTAGAGAAGGTCGTGTATGAACAAATTGAAACTTATCATGATGAGAAAAAGCTGCTGTATAAATTTCAGTCAGGTTTTAGAGGCCGTTTTTCAACAGATACTTGTTTGATTCATTTGACCGATTTCATAAAATTTCAAATGGATAAAGGCAATCTCGTCGGAATGGTTTTACTAGATCTTCAAAAGGCCTTCGACACTGTAGATCACAACATTTTATTGATGAAAATGGAAGCACTTGGTCTGAGTCAAGATGTGATTAGATGGTTTCGTTCTTATTTGTCCGACCGTCGACAGCTCGTCGACGTGTCTGGAGTTTTATCTTCCAGCGCTGAAATTTCTTGTGGGGTACCACAAGGATCGATTCTCGGACCCCTTTTATTTTTAATCTATGTGAATGACATGTCAGGTGCTGTGAACAATAAACTTCTTTTATATGCAGATGATTCTGCCCTTTTGGTTGCCGATAAGTCTGTGTCATCTATTGAAATGATGCTTCAGAAAGAACTGGAGGTTGTGAGTGAGTGGCTTGTTGATAATAAGCTTTCCTTGCACCTAGGCAAAACAGAATCAATTTTGTTTGGCTCAAATTGTAAGTTGAAACCTCAACCAAACTTGCAGATTTCGTGCAAAGGGACTCGTATCGAATCTAAGGAATCGGTAAAATATCTAGGTGTAGTGTTGGAACAGTGTTTGAGCGGTGAAACCATGGTTAATTCAATAATTCAGAAGGCAAATGCTCGGTTAAAGTTTTTATTCAGAAAACAGAGATTTTTAGACTTGCATTCTAAGAAGCTTTTAGTTATGTCTCTTATACAATGTCATTTTGACTATGCGTGTTCTTTTTGGTATCCTGGCCTATCAAAACTCCTGAGAAACAGATTGCAGGTTACCCAAAATAAAATGATTCGCTTTGTTTTGAAACTGGATCCAAGAGCACATGTAGGATCTGATGAATTTAATTCTTTGGGATGGTTGCCAGTCTCAAAAAGGGTAGACCAGATCATTTTGAATCATGTCTTTCGGATCAAATCCGGAACATCGCCTGACTATATGAGAGAGCATTTTATTCCAGCTACATCTGTACATAGATATAGCACTAGATTTAGTGAAAATGGTAGTTTTTGCCTTCCTAAAGTGAAGGGTTTTGGCCGAAAATCTTTTGCCTATACAGGCTGTACCTTATGGAATGGGCTTCCATCAAGCATTAAAAATGTAGACGGGCCTAGGATTTTTAAAACAGCTGTAAAATCGCATTTTTTAAACTCTCTTTGATTGGACACATGCTGCTTGCATAATTTGGTAATCGCAGATTTTTTTAATTGTAAATTTTTAAGTCATTTCTTAGGTCTTTGAAAGCAATAGTCTTAATTACAATCTATTTATTATAAATTTTTAATTGCTACATTCTAAGCATTCATATTTAAATCGTAGATCTTTAATAATTTATAATTCTAATTTATTGTTTGTGCCTCACTATGACTTGCAAATCAGTACAAAAGGACCACAATGGAAATAAGAGAGATCACTCTCTCTTTTTTGTGTCATCCTTGGTAGTGATTGGCAAGCCATATGAACATTGCAATGTATTGATTGTTTTATATGTACAAAATGTGTGTATTTAACATTGTATATGCATTGTTTTGTTTTACATGTATGTTGCTAATCTGTGATACCGAAATAAATCAATCAATCAATCACTCGATGAGGCGATTCTAATGAGTACACAAAACATAAAGAAAAACTACCCCTTACTATTTTGCTGCCAGAGGTTATGGGAGGACTCAAGCACGAGTTCGATTTAGCCATGGTAAACGAGCCATCTGTGTTCGGGTCACTGAAATGTCGTCGCCAAAAAAAGTGACACTAACAAACAGCAAATCAATCTCCGCCAAAGAATGTTGCCGACTCGGCAGGTATCGAACCCACATCGCCGACGCCATGAAACAGTGACATATAGTAAGGGAAGTAAGTCAATATTATTTTACGATCCTTTTCAAATGAGTCAATTCCCTTAGAATAGGACTTCGATAAACGGGCTCTCTACTCCATTTGTTTATTTGTTTGGTTTGATTTGAGGGTTAACGTCCCCGTCAACACTGTAAAGGTCATTTTGGAGACGTTGTTTCCAATTTTGTGCGACTTTTACCCGATATTGAGATGAACTGACGTCTCAAGCCCTGCCGCCAAAAACTGAGTAGAGTCCTATTGAAAATGGAGACAAAATAGGAGTATAAAGACAGAAAGACAATCTGCAACGTATAAGCCTGCCCAGGTAAAGTGTGGATAGGTAAACTGACCGGCTAAAAATGAGCTAAAAGTGTGTTGACTGGGCCGTGAAACTCCAATAAAACAAACAAAACTCGTAAATGACCGTTTACAGAGGAACCTTCAACAATGCGGGCGCCCGCCGATCTACAAATCTGGGTTTACACTGTTTGCCAAGCCAGTCCAGATTCTATAGATAACACTACTACGCAACACATGGACCTCACTGATAAAATTAATGCTGCTATATAAGTTACCTCGATTTCTTACAAATCAGCGGTAGTCACGTGGACATTAGCAGTGAAGAGTTTCTATGCCTTATAACTTTACGTCGATTGATAAACAATCAACAACAACAACAACACACACACAAAAAAAAAACATGACGTCTGATCAGCATCGGGAACTCTTAAAATGAAATCAAAGCGCTGATAGCACTGGTGGTTTATTTGTTTGCATTGGAGTTTACCGACCCATTCAACACTATTTTTAGGTCCTTTTTGAGCCGGTCAGTTTACCCATCCCCACTTTTCCTGAGCAGGCTTATACGTAAGCGGTTAACCAGCACAGTGCACATTCTTTCGCCAAAACTGACAACTGCCCTTCTTGAATCAGCGGAAGGGAGAGAATGACCGTAGAAAAGTTTTCCTGTTCAATCTCCACGAAAGAATGTTGCCGACCCCGGCAGGTATCGAACCCGTGTCCTCCTGATCTCCAGTCAGACGCGCATCCGACTGAGCTAGCGAGGCTGGTGGTTCGATTATCTCAGAGTGTAGGCTGGGAATCAGCGGAAGGGAGAGAATGACCGTAGAAAAGTTTTCCTGTTCAATCTCTACGAAAGACTGTTGCCGACCCGAGAAGGTATCGAACCCGCGTCCTCCTGATCACCAGTCAGACGCGCATCCGACTGAGCTACCGAGGCTGGTGGTTCGATTATCTCAGAGTGTAGGCTGGGAAAATTGTCCTGAAAGGGGACTTAAGACTGTTTCCTTAACCCGTAGACTCCTATATATTTAAGCAAACAGTTTAGACCCCGTTCAGGCGCCGCATTCTGCCTGAGCAAATGAGCCCAGTCTATGTTTCACGGATAATAGCCCTTTTTGGCACTGCACTATGACGTCACAGTGATAAATATAGACCGTTACCTGGATTTTGTTCGTGGGCGGAAAAGATCTTGAGTATTAGTAATTTTGGGTCGAGTGAAAAACAATCGAGCAATAGTTTCCGAGGCAGCAGTGCTGAGAAATATGTCAGGTGCATATTTCCCCTAATTTTTCTGGACTTTTTTTTTCTTCTTTTTCAATTGAAAACGACATCGTTACCTATGGTTTTAAATGAATACAATATTCTTGATAGCGGATTTCTTTTATTTCTCTTCATTCAAGACAAACATGTACAAGGAACATACAGAATCCAACAGATTTTATTCCCTGTCCAGACAAAATGCATAAGGCAAAATGAAAAAAAAAGAAAAGAAGTTTGTTTAGGATATCATTTCAGAAAAAAAGATAGGGTGGGCATGTTTTTTTCTCTGATCAATATTTTCAGGTCCAGTTAAGTATGAATAACGAGGAGATAAATGTCGTACTTTCTTGTCAGAAACATTATGTTGCAGGTACTTATTAGAATCGCCTCGGTGAGGCGATTCTAACAAGTACCTGCAACTTATGCTTTGATAGAAAAAATGCGAGTTGGACTCTGGAGCTATGTAGAAATATACAAATTTGGTCCTGAAAACATGATAAAAGGTTTCACAAAAACATTACCAAGCAGGCACACGTTGCTAGGTCAACGTCAAATCTACGTCGGTGCAACATCATGACGTTGCACCGGCGTAGGCGTGACGTTGCATAAACGTCATTACGTTGTACAACGTTGATATGACGTCACGATTACGCCATGTGCCTGCTGAGAAACACACATATTTTCATTTGGCCTAATCAGCTTCTTTTTTTTTCGTTTTACGGCCCTTTCAAGATTATTTCACATATTTCGAGCCAGTCTTTAATCAGAGGTGGGCGAAAACCGGAGTAACCAGAGAAAAGCCAACAGAGAAAAAACACTTGACCTTCCATTGCAGAACTTGGCGTCTCACATGTGTCCGGACGAGGGTAAGAGACCTAATGATTAAGAGTCAGCCAATCAGCAGTAATTTGAGAAACGATTTTCTTTCTACGGCTCTCTCATGCACGAAGACGCTTCTTTCCTTTCTTTCAACAATTCTTTAGTCGGCCTCGGTAGCGCTGTCCGATGCGCGTCTGACTGGTGATCAGGAGGACGCGGGTTCGATACCTGCCGGATCGGCAACATTCTCTCGTTGTGATTGATCATGAAATCTTTTTTGGTTATTCACTCCATTCCGCTGATTCAAGAAGGGCAATTGTCAGTTTCTGTCGAAAGAATGTTCACTGTACTGGTTAACCGCTTACGCATAAGCCTGCCCAGGAAAAGTGTTGATAGGTAAACTGACCGGGTCAAAAATACCTAAATACTGTTGCCTGGGCCGTTAAACTCAAATACAAGCACACTTCACACACTTCACTACAGCCGGCGTTAAAGGAATGCGATACCACAGCTGGTGTTAAGGGAATGCTACACCACAACTGGTGTTGAAGGAATGCTACACCACAGTGTTAAGGGAATGCTACACCACAGCTGGTGTTAAGGGAATGCTTACCACAGCTGGTGTTAAGGGAATGCTACACCACAGCTGTGTTAAGGGAATGTTACATCACAGCTGGTGTCAAGGGAATGCTACACCACAGCTGGTGTTAAGGAAATGTTACACCACAGCTGGTGTTAAGGGAATGCTACACCACAACTGCAGTTAAGGGAATGCTTACCACAGCTGGTGTTAAGGGAATGCTACACCACAGCTAGTATTAAGGGAATGCTTACCACAGCTGGTGTTAAGGGAATGCTACACCACAGCTGGTGTTAAGGGAATGCTACACCACAGCTAGTATTAAGGGAATGCTTACCACAGCTGGTGTTAAGGGAATGCTACACCACAGCTGTGTTAAGGGAATGCTACACCACAGCTGGTGTTAAGGGAATGCTACAGCTCAACTGGTGCTAAGGGAATGCTACACCACAGCTAGTGTTAAGGGAATGCTACACCACGGCTGGTGTTTAGGGAATGTTACACCACAGCTGGTGTTAAGGGAATGCTACACCACAGCTGGTGCTGAGGAAATGTGTTTGTTTTTGTTTGATTTGAGGTTTAACGTCCCCGTCAACACTGTATAGGTCATTTTGGAGACGTTGTTTCCAATTTTGTGGGACTTTCACCCGACATTGAGATGAAATGACATCTCAAGCGCTGTCGCCCAATGAAACCAATAGGGTTTATAAGCATGGACAGGCCGATTCGCAACGCTTTGCCTGGGCAAGCTGGCGGCCGTAAAAAGTATCCCAGACATTGATCATAGCTTTGGTTATATTTTCTAGTCCTTTGGAATTATTGATATACCAATGCGGAGTTTTGAAAATATTTAAAAGTTACTGACCGAAACTAGCTAGTCTGCACGAAAAAAAAAAACGTGAAGGCTCCACGGTTTTCAGTTCTGTGCTGCAATCCTTGCTTCCAGAGGATTACCGTTCTTAAAACAGTGCACACACACACACACATACGCACGCACACCCTTGATTTTCCTTTGAAGTCACTAGACAAACATAATGATAATAAACAAAACAATGCATAAACAAGCGAAATAAAACTACATATATAGTAAAATTCCACTATTGAGATCACTAAAAACTGAGACTAATTCTTCTTTAAAAAGCTTATTTGGAAAGTGTCAGTTATTCTTTCTTTGTGTTTTCTACAAACAGCGTCTTCTGGTCAGAGACCACCTTTGGTACTGTTCAAAAGTGGTCATAAAGACCACTTTTGAACAGTCCCAAAGGTGGTCTTAATATAGGAATTTTACTGTATATGAAATATGCATGTAAACATGGTTTTTAAGGAACTTTAACCAAGAACAGATAGATATAACCAACAACAGCAGATCACATTTCAAGCCTGAACTGATTTTTGCATTTTCATTTTGTCAAAAAAATATATGGTTTGAATTCTCATTACAGTTAGACTAATAACCTAAATGAGTATTAAAAGATTTGCTCTTTTCGCGAGGTGTTCCTCTTAGCA
Source organism: Lucinisca nassula (assembly GCA_963580285.1). Lineage (NCBI taxonomy): Eukaryota > Metazoa > Mollusca > Bivalvia > Lucinida > Lucinidae > Lucinisca > Lucinisca nassula. The sequence goes on from OY757020.1 coordinate 66,739,562, forward strand.
TTTCATCTGCAGGTCACATTTTACAAACGTTAATATGCCTAGATCAAGGGTCGGTCAAAAATCCTAAGTTCAGTACATGATGCTTTGATGATGATGTCCTCATTTATTTTCATTCAGCCAAGGGTTTGCCATCAACCTCACCAACTGCAGAGTTATCTAACATTTATACTAACAAAGTAATCAAATACTTGATATAGCCAGAGTTATTCAAATACAGCCAGTATAATCAAACAGTTGATATAGAGTAATCACAGTTATCAAACATTAGATACAGAGTAACTAAGCATCTGATACAGTGAGGGTTATCAAACATTTCATACAAACATAGTAAACAAACAGTTGATACAGCAGTTATCAAACATTTGATACAAACAGAGTAGCGAAGCATCTGATACAGTCAGGGTTATCAAACATTTGATATAGCTAGGGTAATCAAACATTTTATACAACCAGAGTAACTAAACATCCAATACAGCCAGAGTAATCAAACATTTGATACAGCCAGAGTGAACAAACATTTGCGACAGCAGTTATCAAACATTTGATACAGAGTAGTTAAGCATCGGATACAGTCAAGGTTATCAAACATTTGATATAGCCAGGGCAATCAAACATTTTATAAAACCAGAGTAATTAAACAGCTGATAAAGCCAGGTTGATCAAACATTTGAAATAGCCTAAGTAATCAAACATCTGATACAGCCAGAGTAAGCATACATTTGATACAGCCAGAAAAGGGTAACATCTGATACAGTGTAATTTTCACATTTGATTCAGCCGGAGTAATTAAACATCTGCGGCAACCTGAGATATTAAACATATGATACAATCAGAGTTATCAATCATTTGTCACAACCAGAGTTATTAAATATCTACTATAACAATAGTAATCTATATAACCAGGGTTACAGAACGTCTGGCACGACATATCACTCGAAATTTAAAACAACCAGAGCAAATGAACAGCTGATACAATCAGAGTATATGAAGAGCTGATACAGCCAGTGCAAATGAACATTTGCTGTAACATGAGTAATTAACCATTTGATACAATTGCAAGTAATTGAATAACCATACAGCCATGTCTTCAGTTACTTACTTAAGTTGAATCAAATGTTCAATGACCATCATGGTCATTGAACATTTGATTCAACTTAAGTAACTGAAGAGTTGATACAACCAGAGCAATCGTGCATATGGTACAATCGGAATAATTATACATTTGATACAACCAGAGTAATGAAATATTTGATAGAAGCTGAGTAATGAAACGTTTTATACAGCCAGAATAATTGAACGTCTCATACAACATTTGATACAGTCAGAGTAATTGAATATTTGACAAGTCAGAGTCACTGAGGATTTGATACAGCCGGAGTAACTGAACATTTATTACAACCATGGTTACTGAATATTTGATACAACTACAGTAATTGAACATGTATTACAAGCAAAGTAATTGAACATTTTATATATCTAGAGTCACTGAACATTTAATACAACCAGAGTAATTGAACATTAGTGCAAGATTTAATATGCCATGATCATTGAACTTTTGAAATAATCAGAGTAATGAAATATTGATACAACCAGAGCAATTGCATATCTGATGCAACCTGAGTAATTAAGCATTTGATACACCCAGAGTAAATGAATATTTGTTGCCACCTGAATGAATGAACGTTTGATACAACCAGGGCAATGAAGTAGTTAAGACAACCATAGATCGAATTTTGATGCAGCTAGAGTTATTGTTTATTTGATACACCAAGAGTAATTGAACATCTGATACACACAGAGCAACCGAACATTTTATAGGACCAAGGCTACTGAACGTTGGATACATCCGAAGTTATCAAACATCTAATACAACTATACAGCTTGAGTGATCAAACATTTGATAGCACGAGAGCCACACCACCTTGATACAAGATAAGACACATACAAACACGACAGCTGATATAATTATGTTTAAAATCAAGACCTTATGTGCTACTTGGTAAAATATATATACATATTGCCAATATTGTATTATGCAATGCCTGAATCTCAAAAATGAATCACTGTTTACTGTTTTAACCTAGGTAAGCCTTGCATTTGCAAACAGTGAAGACCCAGATCCGACGCCACAGAGCGCGGCATCTGATCTGGATCTAAACTATTTGCTTAATGCACAATAATGTTTTAACGTGTAATAAATGAAATGAACAAGACATGCCCTAAATTAGGAATGGACCTTCCCAGAGATATTAGATGGAAATACAGGCTGACCACCGATACTCACTGAATACGGTAAACAGGGGTACATTTTTAGCAGATGTGCAGGTTGATGTGAGTCTTCCCACGAAGTACAGGCCTGCTTGCAGATTTCGCCATGATTCTTCTCACGCTAATCCAGCATATTCCTAATGGCTTGTCGCCCCCCCCCCCCCCCCCCCCCCCGCCCATAGGGGCTTGAAGAAATATATGGGCTGCATGATGCTTCCACGCAGAGCTGAATCCGGCCCGCACACTAGTACTGGTAAACCGCTCAGTGGATCTAAGCCTATCCAGGAACCGCGGTGCGAGGTGGACCGTCCATGCTAATAAACCCTATTGGTTTCATTGGGCGACAGGGCTTGAGATGTCATTTCATCCTAATGTCGGGTAAAAGTCCCACAAAATTGGAAGCAACGTCTCCAAAATGACCTTTACAGTGTTGACGGGGACGTTAAACCTCAAATCCACCAACCAACCTAAAGGCTTGTGTCATATTTTGTATACTAGTTTTTGACAAAATCTCAAACTTGTATTGCAGTGTCACTTAGAGCGTTTAACCCTTTCAGCCGTAGACCGATACAAATACCTTTACAAACGATGTAGATCCAGATGAGAAGGTTCATAAAGGCCCGTCTCATCAGGATCTACACTGTTTGCCATTCTGTCAATGATTTTGACTAAACACACTATCTACCAAAGAATGGGCGAGTCCAGATTCAAAGAACATAGGTTAAGAAACTCGGGGTTGAAAGGCTTTAAGGGGGATGGGAACACCTGACGTATTTTTCCGCCATTTTTCAAAGGGAGACAATTTTCGGGACTGCTTGTTCGCTTTTCTATAAACTCTGCCCCATGCAAAAAAGGGTCAACACTTAAAGAAAAGAATTTGCTCTATAGGAGCAAATTCTTTTCTTTTAAGGGTTGACCCCTATTGACATGGGAGACAAAAATACTTTTGAAGGAGTTGCCTCCCCTGAACATGTACCCATTCACCTTAAATGGGCCAGCGTAGTCTTATACAATGTCTGGTACTAACAAGTAGTGTTTTGTTTGAAATGAGGTTTAACGTCCCCGTTAACACTATTTTGATCATTTTAGTGCAGTCTGATCAGTGTACTCAGTCACTATATTTAAAGTAATAAGCGAGAACTCTGGTCAGCCTGGCTTGATGCTCAGGTAGATCTGAAGATTTCTTGGAGGTTTTGCTGTACCATGTCCAATTATAAGAAGTATATTGGTCCACTGGACACTCAACAAAGTGGTCCATTTTTCTGCTCATATAATTACAATACTAAATCATGATATGATAAATGAACATGTCATATACAAATATTACTACAAGTTTCGCCCCCGCCCTTCGGGGCTTGAAGAAATATATGGGCTGCACGATGCTTCCACGCAGAGCTGAAACTGACTGGCACACGAGTACTGGTAACCGCTTAGAGGATCTAAGCCTGCCCAGGCAAAGCGGTGCGAGTGTCGGAGCGTCCATGCTTATAAACCCTATTGGTTTCATTGGACGGCAGGGCTTGAGATGCCATTTCATCTCAATGTCGGGTACAAGTCCCACACAATTAGAAGCAACGTCTCCAAAATGACCTTTACAGTGTTGACGGGGACGTTAAACCTCAAATCAAACAAAACAAGTTCCCCCAAAAAATCTTGTTCTGAAAATGACGAATGTATATCACAGACATAGCTTAACGCGAAAAAAATATAACCCTGCGTTTGATCAAGAGTAAAGTGGACACATCTCACGTTAGTTTTACCGTCGGTTTTGTTTTGCAAGGGAAACGACTTATGGGTCTACTAGTTTACTCCCCTTGTAAACTAAACCCCTTCTTAAAAGAGGTCTACTCTTAAAGGAAATAATTTGATCCAAGGATCAAATTCTTTCCTTTAAAAGTAGACCGCTGTTTCTTGGGCAAATTCTTTCCATTAAGTGGAAAGACTTTAAGAAAGGAAAATTTTTCTAAAAGAATTGTCTCCTATGAAGGTGTATATGTTACCCTAAATAGAAAAAGGAGAGCATTTTCCCCTTAATCAGAAACCAGAACTTGAAGGAGAGTGCATATTCGTATTCAAGCCAAACATCAGGAGTGGTGAAAAAAATGATCCTCATTCGTATATATTTACATTCACCCCTATACGTAGTTAACCATCGGTTGTTTATACTTCAATATTTACATTTCCAGTGCAAAGTCTATTGTAAACCTATAGAAAACAATGTAGTTCATACTTCCATGAACGCGTCGGGTTACATGATTTTCAGTGACGTCAAGCGACGTCATTGTTCTCTACGGGCGTTGGTGACGTCAACGCTCTTCCGCTCTTTAAAGAAAAACAGCGTGTAAATATTTTTCAGTTTTAAAAGTTTCCCTATAAGCATTTTTTTCTCCCAGTGATGAGGGGCAAGCAATGTAAAAATAATAAAAAACAACTTCATTTTATGCTGCTCACGGAAGTATGAACGAAAAAAGAGAAATGGGAAATCCTGGTTAGAGCTAACTAACTTGCTTAAAATTCTCAGATCCGTAATCAGGCGGTTTTTGTTATGGTACACTGTTCCGAAAAAAAAAATGGTGGAGACTTAAGGATTCGTTGGCTGCATGCGAAACTGGACTTTTCTCCCTGTTTCTGTCATGTTGACCATCGAATTCCGACCCATCATAAAGATTTATACTTTGGCAAACACTCGACAGTTGGCAAAATTCGAATCGACGGTCCGTGTAGTGTATCCGCAATGATTTCCAAAAGAACCATTGTCAGAATCGCTTCAACAAGGGGATCCTAACGAGTACATCCAAACAGGCACACGCCGCTAGGGCAATGTCAAATGAACGTCGGTGCAATGTCAAGGCGTCGATCTGACGTAACATAAATACCATGACGTCGAACCGACGTCGATGTGACGTCATACTTACGTCATGTGCCTGCTGGGCACTCATGTGCCTGCTGGGCACAAATTATCCATACATATCCCCAGCTGAAACGCCATCTAATCCTTTGTGCTGCATACTTTGTCGAAAGAATCTCCTTTTACTCTGGTTTAATTTCCTTCTCCTTTGCTTCCTTATTTTGTGTCTGGGCCTCTCCAGCCTTGAGGAAGTCTGGTGGATCTCTCTGTTTGTAGGATGACTGCCCTTCTGTCGCAATGGTACATCTCTGTTTCAACTGTTCAAGTTTGTTCGGGAAGGTTTTCAGTTTGTTATCAGAGACATCAAGTTCTGAAAGACAGGGAAGCTTGCAAATTGCTTCTGGAAGTGTTTCTAGAAGATTGTCCTTCAGGTCTAGCTTTTCTAGACTTGTCATTTTCACGATGTCATTTGGAATCGCTGTTAAATCATTGTTAGCCGCATTCAGTATTTTGATCCGATACAAGTATGGAAGATCCATTGGTACCCCGTTGATGTGATTCTTGCAGACATTCAGTTCTACCATGGAAGCCAATACGTCCCAGCGATCCTCCGGCAATGACAGCAGTTCATTGTTTGATATATCCATCCACACAAGCTTGTTTAACTCGCCGAAGTTCTCGGGAAGTTCTACCAAGTTATTGAACGATACGTTGAGCCATTCGAGTTGATGCAGGCACGTGAGACCCTCGCAGAACTCGCTGATCCTGTTCTGTGACAGGTCAAGACGTTTCAGATTCTGCATGTTTCTGATGCTGTCAGGTATTGATCCTAAATCATTGTCGCTTAAATCGAGTTCTTCTAGAGCTCTGAGTCTGGTCAAATCTTCTGGTATGGTTTTTATGTTGTTATGAGACAGTTTGAGCACCTTCAATACCTTCATGTGACAGAAACTGTTTGGTATCTCATCAAGCTTTAGCGAAGAAGCATCTAAGTGAACCATGATTGAGGCATACTCTTTCTCTCCAAGGATGGCGATCACAGATTTCGGATCCTGTGACGGGAGGTACAACGGATTGTCCGCGATACCGATTGACGTTAGAGTTTTTGGAACAATAAAGTCCGTCAGTGTATTCCCGGACACGTCTAGTTTAATCAAAAACCTTAGAGATTCCAACGACTTTGGTAAAGCGGATATTTGGTTATGTCCAATTTCCAGACTCTCAAGACTTCTCAATCGCTTCAGATCCTGTGGCAGAGCCTGTATCCTATTATGAGACACATTCAATGAATGCAAGAGCTGGTTGTCACCAAGCTTCTCTGGAATTTGTGAAAGTTTGTTATTTGCAGCAATTAAATGTTTCAGGGTGGAAATCTTATTCAGGGAGTCGGGTAAAACTTTAATGTAATTTCCAGAAATGTCAAGTTTCACAAGATTCTTTAACTGAGACACTTCTTCCGGAACTTCGGTCAGAGCATTATTTGCTATACTTAAATTTTCAATTGTCTTAAGTTTGTGAATTCCAACTACAGTCTGAAGTTTGTTACCCGATAAATCCATGTCTTTTACTGCTCTGAGTTCGTAAAAATTGCTAGGCACTTGTTCGAGTTCGTTGTTACGAACCGTAAGGGTTTGGAGTCGTTGTAATTTGTGTGTGTCTTGCGGAAGATTTTTAATGCAGTTGTCCGATGCATGAAGATGTGTTAGCGCATATTCAAGAGTACAAACCTCATCGGGTAGGGTAGGGATCTTATTGTGACTGATGTTCAGGTAGTGGAGATATTTCAGCAAGCCCAACTCACGGGGTAGGTCTTCTAGCTCGTTATAGGACAGGTCTAGCCAGGTCAAAGTTAAGATATTGTTGATATTATCCGGTATCGCAGCAAGCTGATTGTGTGATACATCCAGCACTCTTAGACACGGATTCTTGACTCCAGCATCAGGCAATTCTCCAATCTTATTGTGATGTAGGATGAGCTTTGCCTTTAATTCGTAGATGTTCTTCTTAAGTGTTCTGATCTGGTTGTGAGAAATATCAACAATTTCCAATGACGTCGATTTGTTGATTGTTTTTGGTAGAGCTTTTATCTTATTGTTGGACAGATGTAGATACTTCAGTGCCGGTGCTTTGTTAATGGTGCCAGGTATACTCTTTATACTGTTATTCTCAGCGTTAATTATATTCAGTTTCGGCATTTTCCCTACTGTTGCAGGTAAAGCTGTCAAAGCATTATTCTGTAAAGTCAAAGATTCAAGGACTTCTAAGTCTGACACTGTTTTTGGAAGTTTCTTTAGTCTGTTGCTTTCGGCTCTTAGTTCTATTGCATTCTGCATAATTTCTTCATTTTTCCAGATTTCAAGTGGTAGCGTCTTCATACTTGCGGTCGAGAAATTGAGTATGACTTGTTTACCGTGTTTTATCATGAATCTGCGGAGGGGAGCAGCCAAGGCGCTAATTTTACTCCCCGGTCCCATAGCAGGGATGATCTCCTCTTTCTCCTTGTTTTGTTTACTCATTTTGACTGATTACCTGGAAAAGAAAAAGAAAGAAAACATTACAGTTTTTTTATCCTCCGACCTTGGGATTCTGAAGTGGACTCGCCCAACTTCGACTTTGGACATGCCCCACGTCCGTCAGGACTACGGAGAAATAGGTTGGGCTGCATGGTGCTTTCACGCAGAGCTGAAACTGACCACCAATTTTTAACGGTGATCCACTCAGAAGATCTGGGACTGCCTAGGCAAAGTGGTGCGAGTCCGACCGTCCGTGCATATAAACTCTATTGGTTCCATTTGGCAGTAGGGTTTGAGATGTCATTTCATCTCATTGTCGGGTAAAAGTCCCATAATATTGGAAGTAACGCCTCCAAAATGATCTTTGTAGTGTTGACGGAGACGTAAAACCTCAATTCAAACGAACAAAAGAAGGCTGAGTCAAAATCATAACAGAATGCCAAACATGAGCCGCCTGATCTGGATCTACATGTATATTGTTTGAATAGGTATCTGTCCTGGTCTACAGTGTTAAAATGGTTAAGCAATTTGGGGTGTTAGTTTTCTTTGTTTGTTTGATTTGAGGTTTAACGTCCCCGTCAACACTATTTAGGTCATTTTGGAGACATTGCTTCCAATTTTGTGGGACTTTTACCCGACATTATGATGAAATGACATCTCAAGCCCTGTCGCCCAATGAAACCAATAGGGTTTATATGCAAGGACGCACCGACTCGCACCAAATTTCCTGGGCAGGCTTAGCCACGGAACCTCAAAGGGTTTTACCAGAACTCATGTGCGGATAGTTTCAGCTCTGCGTGGAAGCATCATGCAGCCCAATCTATTTTATTATTATTATTTCATAGTCCTAGTATAATATGTATCGCGAAAAACGAAGAAAATGTGTTTCAGGATATGTGCTTTCAGAGAAGACTCGGACAAGTCAGCTAAATCCATATATGGCACTGGCATATTCCACCTAATATGTCTGGAGTGGTCCCTTTCCAATTATAGGGGTGTCAGGTTTGTTAACGTGTGTTGTAAGTTTTACAAAAAATGTACGTACTTTAAGCAAACATTGTAGACTCAGATGAGAAGCCGCGTTCTGTAGCGTCTGATCTGGGTCTTCACTGTTTGCCAATGTCCCCAAAAAGGGCTGCTAGGCATACATGGGTTAAACCGGGATACAACCTCCCCTCCCGCCTGAAAAAAGGCTTTGTGCCAATTGCGCTTATGGCACACCGCGAAGACTGTTACAATTTCCAACACGCCTATTCAATTCGCCCCCGCCCATCGGGGCTTCAAGAAATAGGTGGGCTGCATGATGCTTCCACGCTGAGCTGAAACCGACCCGCACTCGACTACTGGTACACCGCTTAGTGGATCTAAGCCTGCCCAGACAAAGCGGTGCGAGTCGGCCCATCTATGCTTATAAAGCATATTGGTTTAATTGGGCGGCAGGGTTTGAGGTGCCATTTCATCTCAAAGTCGGGTAAAAGTCCCACACAATTGGAAGCAATGTCTCCAAAATGACCTTTACAGTAGTGACGGTGACGTTAAACCTCAAACAAGCAAACAAAACAAAACACGCCTTTTGAAATATATTGACAATTTTCCCATCCAAAAATGAAAACATGAAAATTTTCAGATAAAAAAAAAAAAAAATCCTGATATTTTTTCTTATTAATTTTCTTCTTAAAACATAATTTGTGGGTACTAGTTAGAACCGCCTCGACGAGGCGGTTCTAATGAGTATACATAATCTATGTTTTTGAGAAGAAACCTAATAAAAAAATAATCTCTACGTATATGGCTGTAAACCGCCTCGACGTGGCGGTTCTAACGAGTACCCATAATCTATGTTTTTGAGAAGAAACCTAATAAAAAAATAATCTATATATCCCTGTAAACCCCAGTTATGGGCATTAAGGGGTCAAAATTATATACGAGTACGTGTGTTTTCTGATGGTGTCCTCAAAACATAAGTAGCTTATGTACACTCGCTAATAACCTCCTCTAGCCGGCCTCGTTGGCTCAGTCGGATGCGCGTCTGACTGGTGATCAGGAGGACGCGGGTTCGACTCCCGCCGGGGTCGGCAACATTCTTTCGTGGAGATTGATCATGAAATCTTTTCTACAGTCATTCTCTCCCTACCGCTGATTCAAGAAGGGCAGTTGTCAGTTTCTGGCGAAAGAATGTGCACTGTACTGGTTAACCGCTTACGCATAAGCCTGCCCAGGAAAGTGTTGATAGGTAAACTGATCGGCTCAAAAATGACCTAAATAGTGTTGACTGGGCCGTTAAACTCCAATCCAAACAAAATAATAACCTCCTCGTCGAGACGGTTCAAATTTTTGCACAGACATTCGATAAAACGGCAAATCTCGTTATAACGACAATTTCTTTAACCCATAAGACGCCAATCACGACAATAATTATTGTCGTCTTTTGTTTGTTTGATTTGAGGTTTAACGTCCCCGTCAACACTGTATAGGTCATTTTGGAGACGTTGCGCCCAATTGTGTGGGACTTTTACCCGACATTGAGATGAAATGACATCTCAAGCCCTGTCGCCCAATGAAACCAATAGGGTTTTTATATAAGCATGGACGGGCCAACTCGCACCGCTTTGCCTGGGCAGGCTTAGATCCTCTAAGCGGTTAACCAGTACTCGTGTGCGGCCCGCTTCAGCTCTGCGTGGAAGCATCATGCTGCCCATCTATTTCTTCAAGCTCCTATGGGCGGGAGCCGATTATTTTGGTCTGCTTTGTTGTCTGCCGGTTACTTTAAAACTGATTGTTGCAAACAGTGTGGACCCAGATCAGACTGGTCCTGTAGGAGCAGTATGGTCTAAACATACGCTATTTACCTGTATTCAAAAGTTAGCAAGACTGAGATGCAGCAGACGATATAAGCAGACGACATTTTCTGATGTAGATTTTCTCGGCGTAAATCCAAGAAAAACTATAATCAACTGTATGTTCATCACTATTACTTCGAAGTATTGTCATTCAATGTACTCTCTCTCTCTCTCTCTCTGTCTCTCTCTCTCTCTCTCTCTCTCTCTCTCTCTCTCTCTCTCTCTCTCTCTCTCTCTCTTACCCAGCAGGCACTCAACGTTGAATCAACGTTGAAACAACGTTGAAAACGTTGGTTCAACATTGAGTCAACGTTGTGTGCCTTCAGGATATCCTGCTGAAAACAGCAATGCCTTACAACGCGTAGATTCAAATAATTTGATTGGTTGATAGTCAGAGATGGGTTTGGCTAAATTAATTTGTTCAGCTTAATCTCAATATGGGACGTCCGAGTTGTATATTAATACGAGCGAAATGCCCCACTATTAAACTTATTAAACTTTTAATTTGAATTAAGTGATTAAAATTAATTTTAATCTGCTGTTAGGGGAATTATTGTCTACGCCCATGGGCGTAGACATTATAGAGATTGAGTTTAACACGGAAGTACAGCCATTAGTTACCCACAGTGCAGGTCGACCTTTCCATTCTTATGCAACACAACAAGTATAAGCTTTCACAAGAAGAAAAGAGCAGCCTATAGCAAGTGTAAGCTTTCACACAAAAAGGGGCCGGCGGGCAGAGCTCTGGCGCAGAATTGCTATTAATTTCTACAAGCCTATATTTGCTGTCATATTGTACAGGCTAATACAAAAAATATACATCTACAAACTCTCGATCACGACGGACCATTGCTTATCCTATAAGCTACTCAGTAGCCTTCGGCTTTGGTGAGCTAAAAAAAACTTACTTCGCCGTTAGCAAACATCTAGGTATAATCTTAAATTAGTCTTCTATAAAGTCTAACTTCTCCAACAGCTTTCGTTTTCAAACATTCAATTTGAAAGATGTTAAAAGCATACATGTGCCTTTTTAAAGATGAAAAAGTACTTCTTGACAATATTACAGCATTTTTAGACATTATACTTCAGTCGGCAGGATGGCATATTAGAATATTGCCAAAGACAGTTAATTGTATAAAACACTTTTCTGGGATTCACATTTAATATGTGCTAAGCGTAGACCTAGCTTTTTGTAAAAGCTATACTTGTTTTCGTATTAGTTTCCGGCATGTAGCCGTCAAGCTCTTGTTTACGATTTATAGCATTTCAAGCAAATACCACATGCGGCTGTATTGGGTTTCCCCGAGTTCTTTCATAACCACCGTCTACACACCGGTTACCGCAGTACAACGAACGCGACAGAGTACAACGAACGCTACAGAAATCATGACGTCACAGCAGTATTTTCGTTAAGAAAAAGGTTTATTTTAGCCCAGATCCTAATCTTTTTGGGTGGTTATTTTGCAAAGCTGCAGAATAATGGTATTACCATTTACTGATACAGTTGCAGAGAATTCTGTCTATTATAAACGAAACCGCAAACATTTTTCTTTCGTCTAGTGCGTTTTCACCAACCCCAGCATACTTCTGTCAATGTTTTTTGACAGTAACACATCTTTTGAGCACATGATTTTGTGATTTATATGTTATTGCGATTTCAGAGCTTCCAATGATGCATTTGCTTGAGCCCCAGTTCATGTCAATACCCACTGAATCCGCGGATGGTTCAATGGTTGATTTTTTGTTAGGGTACACCTTACCACGGGTTATGATACACCATAACGCGGTTAGTCAGCATAATTTGGGTACAACAAACACGGATTATAATCTTCATAAATTGAAATATTTGTTTGAATTGGGGTTTAACGTCCCCGTCAACACTATTTAGGCCAATATGGAGACGTTGCTTTCAATTTTGTGGGATTTTTACCCGACATTGAGATGAAATGACATCTCAAGCCCTGCCGCCAAATGAAACCAGAAGGCTTATATGCATTGGACAATCTGGCTCACACCGTTTTGCCTGGGTAGGCTTAGTCCTTCTAAGCGGTTTACCAGTACTCGTTTGTGATCAGATTCAGCTCTGCGTGGAAGCACCATGCATCCCAATTTATTTCCCCAAGCCCGATGGGCGGGGACGAAATAAATTGAAATAAAACTCTTCAATCTGCCAGCGAAGGCATGATACATGATGCTGTTTTTAATTTAAAACGATCCATTTTGCTGTTACATACTCTTTAATGCCTTTTTGATTCTCATTATGATCTCCGAACTTATACACGTACGAATTTAAAGGGTTGGTTAAAAATCTTGGACAAAGGGGACGGGTGAACAAAATTCTGACTTTCCAGAACGTTTTTACCACATTCCCAACTTATGAACAACTGAAACCCAACTTATTTAGTTTCGGCATTGGTGGGGAGGTGAGACACTTGAATTTATAGATCCCTTTCTTTGCTACTGAAAATAGTAAGTTTTTGTAAATGGCATGGACCCACTATGAGTTAATTGCGAGTATATGGAGTGTGTTCCAGTTTTGTCTGTGTCCCGAATGGGACTGTTCTTATTCCACTTTTATACTCCCTGTATATTCATCATATTTTCACCGACATTGACTCAGAAATAAGACTGTTCGCAGACGACTGGGTGTGCTGCCGGGAAATTAGAGTTACAGAGGACTAAAATACACCTCGGAACCAAATTGACTAGGATGTTGGGCATGAAAATGTGGCATGACACCATGCGAACAAGTCCGTGAAATGAACACCCCTTACTTTATATAGAGAAAACTGGGATTTAAGGGGATATACATACTTTTTATTATATCTGCTATAAGCCATGGGTTGTGGGTACACGTTATAACCACCTCCTTGATACGGTTCTAACGAGCAACCACAACCGATGTGAAAAAATATACGTCGCACTGGTGTGTTACCGGAATGAGTTTTTAGGCCGTTTAGTGCAATACATTAAGCAGATAACTAGGCAGAGAACCAATAAAATTGAGGGTTCGTGCATTAGAACTCCTTGAGTATCATTTCACATGATTCTCAGACTCCCAGAAATTCGAGGGCGAATTTCAATGTGGAGGGGGAGAATGTCATAGGGTATAGGTATATAGCACACTTGTACTGCCTTTCGGTGCAAGCCGGCTTTTATAGCAACGTGATAGATTTGCTTATCAATCCGGCGGCTCGGGTTCGAACCCCGGCCGGGCAAAAGTTGTGTAGCATTTTTGTCACCTGTTACACAATGTCAGTAAGAATGCCATTAATGTCCATGAAGAACAAAACTGGACCGAAAACGGCACCTTGTGAGACACCAGACAAAACTTGAGCCCAATCCTAAGTTTCACTGTTAGGTTCGGCAATAGTATACATGGTGTTGGGGTCATCTGGATGATCAGCATCGCTAAACTGAAACTCAGCCATAATGTATCTTTCTTAAATAAAGAATATAAGACTCTTACTTGGGTATTCTTACGACATGAATGTCGTAACAAAGGAGAGAAGCATAGTTGTAAAAAAGGGAAGAAATCGCATATGGTGAGATTCGAACCTGGGACGATCGGGTAAAATCAACTACTCAAAACACTAAGCCAACTGTCTTCCTCAGTTGTCTTCCGCATAATCAACCAAGGCAGGCATAATGTAGGTTAGGTACTACGGGCCGTAACACCTCACCCCCTTTCTTCAAGTCCGTATGTTGACGCGAGGTCATTTTTGCGAAGAAAGTCAAATCCCGGGCGAGCCACCATCTTCTGACATGACAGCCAAAATGAAGGAATGGAGCATAGCTGAAAAAAGTAATCGACTCTGTGCCAAAGAGTCGTACCCATGACGCAGTTGTCATTGGTTATAAACCTGTAGACCAAGTAAGATAAGAAGTTGTGGGCCGTAACAGTACCAGGGGCGTAGCTGGAAGAAAATCATTTGTGCGAAAAAAAAAAAAGAAAGAAGAAAATACTAAAAAGAATAACACCGTTCACCAAATGGGGACCACTCTTACAGGAAAGAATTTGCCCCGGGAGCAAATTCTTTCTTGTAAGTCCGGTCCCCGTGGCAGAGGAGGAAACTATGCTAGCTAATAAATAGTGTTGCGTATATCCTAGACAAAAACAGTTTTTTCTTCTTCTTCTTTTTCTTCTTCTTCTTCTCATTCTTCTTCTTAATATTTTTCTTCTTCCTCTTCTTCTCTCTGCTTCTTTTTTTCTTCCTCTTCTTCTTTTTCTACTTTTTAGCTCACCTGAGCACAAAGTGCTCATAGTGAGCTATTGTGATCGGTCAATGTCCGTCGTGCGTCGTCCGTCGTCAACAATTGCTTTAAAAGACTCCTCCTCCTGAATCCTTGGGCCAATTTAATTTAAACTTCACAGGAATGTTGCCTAGGTGAATCTCTACCAAAATAGCTAAAATGGTTCCGCTCTGATGAACAAGATGGCTGCCAGAGCTAAAAATAGAAAAAAAATTTAAACTCCTCGTCCAATTTCATTCAAACTTCATAGGAAAATTGCCTAGGTGACCCTCTATCAAAATAGCTAAAATCGTTCTGCTCCGATGTACAAGATGGCCTACAAAGCTAAAAATAGAACAATCTTTAAACGACTACTCCTCCCAAACCCCTGGGCTAATTTTATTCAAACTTTAAAATAACGATGCTTAGGTGACCCTCTACCAAAATAGCTAAAATTGTTCTGGTCTGATTAACGATATGGCCGCCAGAGCTAAAAAGAGAAAAACGTCGTAAATTTGCTTCAAATACGAACTCCTCCTAAACCCTTGAGCAAATTTTATTCAAACTTCGCAGGAATATTGCCCAGGTGACGCACTACCAAAAAAGCTAAAATCGGTATGCTCTTTCAAACAAGATGGCCACCAGAGCTAAAAATAGAAAATAATCTTTAAACGACGACTCCTCTTGTACCCTTTGGCCAATTTCATTCAAAATTCATAGGAATGTTGCTTAGGTCACGATCTAGCAAAATAGCTAAAACAGTTCTGCTCTGATGAGCAAAATGGCTGCCATAGCTAAAATAGAAAAAAAAACATTGTAAATTTGCTTCAAACGACAGTTCCTTCTGAACCCTTGGGCCAGTTTCATTCATACTTCATAGGAATGTTGCTTAGATGACTGAAATGCTAAAATAGCTAAAACGATCCCGCTCTGATGAACAAAATGGCCACCAAAGCTAATAATAGAAAAACGTTAATTTGCTTCAAATGCGAACTTCTCCAAAACTGATTTAAACTTCACAGAAATGTTGCCCAGGTGACTCCCTACAAAGTAGCTAAAATCATTCCGAACTGATGAACAAGATGGCCACCAGAGCTAAAAATAGAAAAAAATTTTCAAACGACAACTCCTCCTGTACCGTTGGGCCAACTTCATTCAAACGTACAGCAATGTTGCTTAGATGACCCTCTACCAAAATAGCTAAAATGATCCCGCTCCGATTAACAATATGGCCGCCTGAGAGTAAAAAATAGAAAAACATTGTAAATATTCTTCAAATGTGAACTCTTTTTAAACCCTAGTTTGATTCGAACTTTGCTGCGTGACACCCTTCCAAAATAGCTAAAACTGTTCCACTCTGACAAACACGATGGCCACCAGAGCTAAAAATAGAATGTACTAGAGACAGTGACATTCAGGTGAGCGAATCAGGGGGGGCCTCTTGGTTCTTCTTCTTTTTCAACTTCTCCTTCTTCTTCTTTTTCGTCTTTTTCTTCTTATTTTTCTCCTTCTTCTCCTTTCTCTTCTTTTTCTTCTTCGTTTTTCTTCTACGTCTATTTTTTACGTTTGTAATATGTGCGTATCAGCGTACAGGAGCTTCGCCCCTGAGTGTGATGGACAAACTTTCCTATCTATCCCTCACACCGATTTCTTTGGCTGGCTTGTTTCTTCGCTTGGTTGGGAGTTTAACAGCCCAGCAAACACTATTTAGGTCACATCGAGCCAGTTAGTTTACCTTGAAGGCTTATAAAACCAGCACAGTGCATATTCTTACGCCAGAATTTGACAACCGCCCTTCTTGAGCCAGTGAAAGGCAGAGAATTACCGTGTGTGTATTTTGAGTTATACGTCCCAGCAACCCACTAAGGTTATACATAGAGGGGACCTCAGTTTATCGACTCGCCAGAAAGTTTGGAGAAGCCAAAAATCGAACCCAGGACCCCTGGTTTATGAGGTGGGTTAAACAGAATGATTACCAAAGAGAACATTTCATGGCACACCCATTTCAGATTCTTTTTCTTGCATTACTTAAATCTGAAAACGTAGATTTTGAATATGCGGTCACTTCGACTGCTGACGTCTATTGTGACGTTTAGTGACGTCGCATTACGAGTAGCAACCACGACTTTCTATACAAGTAGCGCACATCAGACACCCTTTGAGTTTAACACCTAAGAATTCTCGACTTTCTGTACTACGTAACAAATTATTTTGCAGATTCTTGTGGTTGCACTGTGAGTGTTGTCTCATTGAAGTTGGATTTGCTCAGTATAGCTCATTATTGGCTATTTGAACGGTTCCTCTGTAGTTTTATATTATTTACATGTTTATGTATAGGTTATTCTTGGGCCCCATCCGCTGCTTGGGGAAATAAATGGGCTACATTATACTTCCACATAGAGCTGAAACACGTCGCACAGGACTACTGGTTAACCACTTACAAGGTCTTAGTCTTCCCAGGCAAAGTGGTGCGAGTCCGACCGTTCCTTCATATACATGTGAACCCTATTATTCCCCTTGGGCGGTAGGTTTGAGTTGTCGTTAAAACTCAATGACGGATAGAAAGACTTGCAAAATTGGAAACAATTCCAAAATGACCTTAATAGTGTTGATGGGGACGTAAAAGCTCAATTCAAACAAACAAACAGGTTATTTTGTATGTGACATTTTTTGATGGATAATAGCGACTGTTTATTGTTCATCTGTTGTAAAAAGTTGTCTCCATGTCATAAACACACATACAACCCAAAACACTTTTCTGTTTTAGGAATGGCCAAGCGCATAGTGTACATATTGTAATTGTTCAACTTAAGGGCAAATATGTATCGTTCATCTTGGCTATTTCTTGAAAAAATGGCGCTTATAATGGGTAAAAACGTCCAGAGTCGGTTTTCCATATCCGTGTTTGTTGTTTCATTTGTTCCGTGTTTAGTGTACTCAAACACAACACATGATCCGTGGTAAGGTGTACCCGTGTTTCAAGGTAGTGGGCCAAGAAAAATCGGTACGATTCTGATTTTAAATAATTTTATGAATTATTAAAAATAGTATACTTACTTCGATGCCTAGAGACATGGAAAACCAAAGAATGCCCGTGTATATGTCATTTGTTTTTGACTGATAGACTCTTAAAACTTGAAGTTTTGTTTTTCTACCTATTTTGGTCTAATTTATGGCTTTGATTTCCCTTCTCTGACCGTGTCATAACTTAAAATTTGGACAAAACAACAAAAACACAGTCTGTTGTCATCGCAAAAACAACAGAAAAACGTAAATCGCGATATGTTCGACAAAATAAAGGAAACATTGTACTAACACTTTTCTCCCGTCAAAAAAAAACCTGTAGCGTTTGTTGTACTCAGTCGCGTCACGTTGTACCGCGGTAACCGGTGTGGTCTACAGATAGCTTCATTTGTCATCTAAAAAGACAAATTTCTTCTGCTTTAAGGAGTGTTTATTAAATTTTCAAGCGTATAATTGTAGCGTTGAATGGGAGAATATGTGTCTTCAAAAGACATGCTTTATATTGGAGATGGTTATCTCGCTATCATGTTTCTTTTTATAATTTTTGACCCTGACACGAGAAAACTTGTCTTCGGGGTTTACAACCAGGTTTAGACACAGGCCGGGTCTACGCAGCTACACAGACTAGCAAGAGTCTTGGAAGTTTACCCGGCAGGCACATGACGTAATTGTGACGTCACATCAACGTCGGTACAACGTCGTGACGTTTCTACGTAGGGGCAACGCCATGACGTTGCACCGTCGTTGATTTGACGTTGCCCTTGCGATGTGTGCCTGTTAACTGTATACGGAACTGTCATTTGGGGAGTAAATCGGCGGTTCTACGGTTGGAAATCGGCCCCCGCCCATAGGGGCTTGAAGAAATATATGAGCTGCATGATGCTTTATCTAAGCCTGCCAAGGAACCGCGGTGCGAGGCGGACCGTCCATGCTAATAAACCCTATTGGTTTCATTGGGCGACAGGGCTTGAGATGTCATTTCATCTCAATGTCGGGTAAAAGTCCCACAAAATTGGAAGCAACGTCTCCAAAATGACCTTTTCAGTGTTGACGGGGACGTTAAACCTCAAATCAAACAAACAAACAAAACGGTTGGAAATTTTGTTTTACGGCGACGCGTCAGCGAAGCCGTAAAACGTGATTTGCGACCGCAAAGGCGACGATTTACCTCCCCAAATGACAATTTTAAATACAGTTATCCCTATTCTAATGCACTTATTCGATTGTTTTTGGTAAAAGTGTACTATTTCGCACAAAGCGGCAAGCGCTGTGAGTTACGTCAAACTTAATACTAGCCAAATGCGACGTTACGTTATGACGTCGGGTGTCCGACAGTATATCGCAGAATACATAAACTGTCGCAAATAGTTGACGCCATCCAATTAGACCTCGCGTTACATATGCAAGTGCATTAGGATGCACTATTGCGGCACTGGGCACTGCGACTAATTTTTTTTTTTGTTCGAAATTCTAACACAGCGAGCCTATACAGGCAATGGAAAGGAACTGTGATATCACCTGGAAGAAGACAGTGACGCAAAAAACAATGTTTTGTTTCGTCACTCGACGTACCTTTGACGATAGACGGTGTAACGTCATTTTCTCGCATCAAAAAACGTTACAAAAGAACTCAAATGCATCTTACACAGTCCGCATTTTCTGCGGGATTTCTTCTAATATTAGTCAAAGGTTGGGATAATTTGAAGAGAACAACAATTATTGTCGATTTTTAGTGTATTAGAATCGAAATAGATCAGGTCTAGTGTATGATTTGTCGGTCAGTTGTAAATAAAAAATCACATCTACAGCTGATCCATTTCTTAAATAGCAGAAAAAAGGTTTTATCATGACATGGCTTATCGGAAAGGAGCCCGGCGCTCAAAATTTTACCCTACGTAGTAAACAAATGAAAATCAGTTTGTACGTTCGCCAGATCAGACCAGACTGTTCGCTGGATGATTTTTTGGAAGAAAATTACTTGCAGTACAAATCTTCTTCTGCCCAGGCTGGTCTGTTTCTTCACTTAACACCCATACTACTGGATATTGTTGTCGCAGCGTGGCTAAAAATGAACGCTTCAATCATAGTCTATTGAAGAGAATTCTTCAAGGCTGACATTCAATATATTCATGTGAACATGTTTAAATTTATTTACTGAGTTTAAATATTTAGACAGGTCGATATTGTTGGAATCTACCGTTAATGAGGCAACTGTGGGCATAATATTTACAATTTATTGGAACATTTAAACAACAAAAATGTCTAATTGTCAAAGCACTGACTGGGTTGATTTCTAAGAGTACATTCTGAACGGGGAATAAACCCTTTAATTTCACTAATTTAAGCAGAAATGTAGACCCTGACCAGCTTCTGTGGCATCTGATCTATGCCTTAGCTGCTTGACAGTGTCCATTTTGCGACACTATGCATATACCCTGCCAGCACAAAACAGTGGGCCAGCGTCGGACCAACAGCCACATCGTTTCCATAGGAGCCCAATCCGTTTTATAGATACACTCTTTGCAGAGCACTCGGAGATCGAAGCGGCCCGAATAGTGTGCCAATAGAATATCAGGCCAATGTGTCTGTATGTGTCATTAAATGGCCGAAAAACCACACCCTGTACCCAACGATAGTATATGTGATATTTTCTGTCCTTCTGTGGTCATGTAGGCATCAAGCCTGCTTTCGGAACATTGGAATGATGGTCACTGAGGAGGCCATACCGACCGTAGCAGTTAACTGTCCAATAATCCTAGGTATTTAACCCATAAAATGCTAATCACGTCAATAGTGGCCTGCTTTGCCGTCTGCCGGTTGCCGGGAGCTATATATGTCATTTTGGAGACGTTACTTTCCACTTTTGTGGGACTTTTACCCGACATTGAGATGAAATGACATCTCAAGCCCTGTCGCCCAATGAAACCAATAGGGTTTATAAGCATGGACGATCCGACTCGCACCGCTTTGCCTGGGCAGGCTTAGATCCTGTAAGCGGTTTACTAGAACTCGTGTGCGGTCGATGGACGGGAGCCGTTACTGAAGATGTTACCTCAATGTTCATTCAATTTTGAGTCAACTGTAGCGACAGCGATATCAACACAGTCACCCATCCAGGTAATAACCGCGATGTTCGTTGCTTAACGTCGTGAAAAAGCCAACCACTAACCGCATCGCTAAAAGAGCCGGCTTCTACAGCAAGGTTGTGCAATAGCCGTTAGCGTTCTACCCTCATCTCCTGACTTCGTCCCGAGGTCATACATGCCTCACAAGACTAAGGGTGGCATATATGTAACAAACTAACGGCAGGCTGTTTCCATCCCACCGCTGCCACCAATGTAGCGTAATGTCTCGTCCACGAAGTCAAGTAACGTGGTACTAACCGCTACCTCCGTTGCTTAACTTTATGAAACAAGTGGCCCAGCGGGCAACGATCGCTCACCTGAGAAATAGCACAGGTTGTCAGATTCAAGGCAAATTCGAGCTCGTCCGAGATATTATGCTTGTCTTTGTTTGCTAAAAGTTTAAAAACGATCCGATCGAAAACAGCTGAGAAAAAGTGGACGCCATTTTTCGCTCATATTTATACTCAAGGGCAGGTAGCTCAAAAACACTTGTTCCTGCGCGGCCCAAATTCGAACTTGACGTAGACTGTAAGCCTCTTCTGGTTATCTGCAAGTTTGATAAAGATCATATAAGCAATGGTTGGAGATGTAGTAGTTCCCATTATAAGTCTATGGAGCATATTTGTTTCCATGGCAACCACAGTTAACCAAAAGCGGACACCATTTTCCGCTCATATTTATACTCAAGGGCAGGTGACTCCGAAGCCCTTGGTCCTGCGAGGCCCAAATTCAAACTCGAAAACACGGTTTTCCATTGTAAGCCTATGGTAATTATTTTCACGCTAAATGGAAGATAACTGCGAAACCGATTGTCAGATTCGAGCTAAATTCGAACTCGTCTGAGATATTATGCTTGTTCTTGTTTACTTAACGCTTCAAAAAGATCAGATCAAAAACTGCTCAGAAAAAGTGAAGACACCATTTTTCGCTCATATTTATACTCAAGGGCAGATAACTCCTAAACCATTGGTCCTGCGAGGCCCAAATTCGAACTCGACGTAGACTGTTTGCCTCTATACTGGTCACCTGCAAGTTTGATAAAGGTCAGATCAGAAATGGCTGAGAAAAGTTGGAGACGTCGTTTTTCCATTGTAAGTCTATAGTAAAATTTTTCACGCTCAAGAGAACGTAAATGCGAAACCGGTCAAATTTGAACTCGGCTGAGATATTATGCTTGTCCTTTGTTACTTAAAGTTTCAAAAAGATCAGATCAAAAACAGCTGAGACAAAGTAGAGACACCATTTTTCGCTTATTTTTATGCTCAAGGACAGGTATATCCAAAGCCGTTGATCCTGAGAGGCGCAAATTCGAACTGGACGTAGACTGTGTGTCTCTCCTGGTTATTTGCGAGTTTGATACAGATCAGATCAGAATGGATGAGAAAGTTTTTTTCATTGCAAGCCTATGGTATTTTTTTTTCAATATCAAGGGAACGTAACTGCGGTTGTCAGATTCGAGCCAAATTTGAACTCGTCTGAGATATTATACTTGTCCTTGTTCACTAAAAGTTTCAAAAGAGTCAGACAAATAACAGATGTGACAAAGTGGAGACACCATTTTTCGCTTATTTTTATGCTCAAGGGCAGGTAACTCCAAAGGCTTTGGTCCTGTGAGGCCCAAATTCGAACTGGACGTAGACTGTATGCCTCTCCTGGTTATCTGCAAGTTTGATAAAGATCGGATCAGAAATGGCTAAAATAAGTTGGAGACGTCGTTTGCCCCATTATAAGTCTATGGAAGGTGTCTGTTTCCATGGCAAACACAGTTCTGATCAAAACTGGTCCAAAACCTAATGCAGTCAATTCCCCAACCCAGTGGTACTGCACTTAAGATTTGATCTAGTTTTGAGATATTGAAGTTCAAAGGTGTGGACGACGCACGGAGCCTGCCTATACTATAAGCTCACCTTTTGAACCTTCGGCTCAGGTGCGCTAAAAAAAAGAAGCCAACCACTATACCCGCCTCGCTGAAAGCGCCGGCTCCTACATCAAGGCTATATCAATAACCACCCTCATCTCTTGACTTCGCCCAAAGTCACACATGCCTCACAAGGCTAAACCCGAGGGCGGAGTAAGCCGAGTTGTCTACGAAGTCAAGCAACGCGGTCACTCGGCTTTACTTCGTGAAAAAGCCAACCACTCCTACACCAAGGCTGTAGAAGTGGTATACATGTATATCAACTAGTGAACGCTGTAGTAAACGTAGATTTGTGAAGCTACATACTGCGTTTTTCGCTGTAGACCAAACATAAGTGAAATATCTGCCTACCAGCCGCAACTCAGTGGGCGTAGTTGCATCGACGGTGAAACGCCGTTGCTTAAACGCCATCTTAGCAGGCACACGTCACTAGGGCAACGTCAAATTAAGGTCTGTGCAACGTTAGGGCAATGCGCCCCCGTTGGTGTGACGCTGCATAAACGATATGACGTTGTACCGACGTTGATGTGACGTCACAATTACGTCATGTGCATGCTGGGATAACGTTGCAGTGACGATTATACGGCGTTGCTTAAACGACATTAGCACAATGGGAAGCAAAAGTGAAGGGTTACACGATCATCGTTCTGGTTTGCAGTTCCCTTTTTTGCAGTTACATGTACACGTACTCAAAGCTTAAAGAAATAGATTGGGCTGCATGATGCTTCCACGCAGAGCTGAAACCGACCGCACACGAGTACTGGTAAACTCCTAAAAAGGTCTAAGCCTGCCCAGGCAAAGTGATGCGAGTCGGCCCGTCCATGCATATAAACCCTATTGGTTTCATTGGGCGACAGGAATTGAGATGTCATTTCAGCTCAATGTCGGGTAAAAGTCCCACAAAATTGGAAGCAAGGTCTCCAAAATGACATACACAGTGTTGGCGGGGACGTTAAACCTCAATTCAAACAAACAAACAAAGGTCAAAAAGAAAATAGTCCTCATAAAAATGGAAATAAATAGGGAAAGCGCACATCAGGCATAGACGTTTTGGTAAAGCCATATAAACGCAGTCGCTAAGACGTTGACGCGACGTAACTTCAACGCTGGTGGTAACTAACAAACGACATCCCAAAGGAACGGATTCAACATGAACAGACAAGTGAACATCAGATATATGAAGATTAATCCATAAAATAAATTATTAATTTGTTTTTCTAAAAGTAACTTAGCTTGCATGTGGTATTATTCGTTGGCGATAAAATATTGAATTTTCTGTCCCTGTGGAGCCTTTAAGTGTTTCGATTGAGTCCAGTAAGTTAATAGATTCTTTCGTTGTTATAACCACGGCACCTTTAGTATGGAACGGTAAGTATTTGATTGTCTGGCGCTCCGCTACTTATGTGGCCGAATATAACAAACCAACTAGCAGACGCAACGTCTTGTCATGACGTAGCAACGTTCCAAGGACGTCATGTGCTTAGTGGGCAATAGTTCTAATTCTACAGTCGGAGTGCATCTTATCGGACAAAATTCTCCGGTATCGTCCACCGGCTGTGTATGAAGCTAACTCAAAATACAATTGGGTTGATTGTTTGTCAGTCAACTAAAAGTAACCTAGGCTAAGCGCGGTAGCTTCATGTTGCTGATGACCACGTGGCTAGATATAATTGATTTGCAGGTAATCCAGGTAACGGGTATTTATAGCTTATCGTTGTGAAGTCAGAGTGTTGTATAAAGAGAGTCTGGACTCGACTCATGTGTTGGGGTTGGCAAACAGTGTAGATCCAGATCGGACTTACAGAACGCGGCGTCTAATCAGCGTATATATGGGTTGCTTAGAGTACAGAAATAAGGATAAAACGAAACAGTCCAAGTCTCCGTTCGGGACTATTTTCCCAGCGTACCATCACGAAAGCACGCCTATATACTTTTGACCCCCTTGAACCACATTTTTATATAGTAAAACTGGGGTTTACAGGGGCAAACCTTATTTTTCTAATTTCTGCTCTAAAATAAAGATTGTGGGTACTCGTAAGAACCGTCTCGATGAGGCGATTCTAACGTGTACCCCTAATTTTGAGCAGAAATAAGAAAAATTGTCATAATTTTTATCGGAAAAAAATTCATTTTTTCGGCAGTAAAATTTACAATTTATTTTCATAATGACTCAGAGACAATCGACCGAACAGTGCTGTCAGTGGTTTGATTTATTGTTGTTATTATTATAACTAGAGCTGTCAGTGAAACTGACTAGGGCTCCGGCAGCGCTATCAGAAATTTGTGGACGGACAGACGGACAGACAGACGGACAGACGGACGGACAGAGTGATTACTATAGGGCACCCACACTTTCAGTGCGGGGCCCTAATTATTATTTTGCAAGGGGGACCTGCAAGGTACACCCTTTTCATAGCCTCCTTTTTGCATTCCCCTAAACTAACCCCTATGAGGGAAAAAGGATAGGATTTGCTTGTGGGCAGCAACTTTATAAAAGGGGGTGGGGGCGTAACTAACACTGTGAGAAGTTATGGCCAAAACTCCTTGCTTCTTTTGCAAATACATGAAATGGTACAAATATTTGGTCAGAGTTGTCACCCATGCTAGCGAATATTCTCCCCTTTTACCCATTTAAAGCGAATAAAATCTCCAACCTTTCAGTTTTGAACAGGGCAATTACCCATATAAGGGGTGTCTGATTTTATTTTTGCTAATTCTACAAAAATACTTGTATCTTTTCTTATTAAACAGTGAAGACACTGATCAGACGCCGCATTCTGTGGCGTCTGATCAGTGTCTTCACTGTTTGCAAGCGTCTCAGTTTGAGGAAGCCTGGCATATACGGGCAAAGTGGAAAAAGACAATAGATCCATATTTCTCATCAAATTTATCTAATTCTTTCTTTTTTCTCTTTGTGTCAGGAAAATCAAGGCATAGATTTATTGCTGTGTGAGAACAAAAGATGGACTAAAACGGAATTCTGATGTTGATTTTCTACCATTAACGTTGCTTGTTCCGGTACATTGTCATTAAATATGTTCTATAAAAGTTCTATTAAAACGTTATCCTTTGGAAGAAAGGACTACTCCTCTGTACTTAAAATAGTAAATCCTGTACAAGTTTTCTAGACCAGACAAGCTAGGTTCGGCCCGTTAGTCATCATCATTTACCTTTTATTATTATTTTTTTCGAAAATTCTACAATGAAAATAATCTGCACTGCCGCCAGTGTGGTCTTGTCCAACAAACCGTCGATGGAAACATTTTATTAAGGATATAAGGATAATAAAAGCTTACGTTTGTTTGATTTGAGGGTTAACGTCCCCGTCAACACTGTAAAGGTCATTTTTGAGACGTTGCTGGACTTTTACCCGACAATGAGATGAAATGACATCTCAAGCCCTGCCGCACAATGAAACCAATAGGGTTTATAAGCATGGACGGGCCAACTCGCACCGCTTTGCCTGGGCAGGCTTAGATCCTCTAAGCGGTTTACCAATACTCGTGTGAGGGTCGGTTTCAGCTCTGCGTGGAAGCATCATGCAGCCCATCTATTTCTTCAAGCCCCGATGGGCGGGGGCCAGTATGTGATTGTTATTAAATGAAAGTTCTGACAGTAGTGATGAAAGTTGATTTATAATGCAAAATGTAAACTCAAGCGATTCTCTGGCTATTTTGTGGACAAGATCTCAGAGCGCAAAGAATTGCAATGTCTTAAATGGGTTGAACTGTCATATTCGGACCGACTCGGACCGACGAATACAAAATGAACCCTACTGTTGATATTTTTCTCATTTTTCCCAGAAACTGGACTCGAAACATCATGCAAATTGTCGGCCCCCGCCCATCGGGGCAAGATGCTTCCACGCAGAGCTGAATCCGACCACACACGAGTACTGGTTAACCGCTCAGAGGATCTAAGCCTGCCCAGGCAAAGCGGTGCGAGTCGGACCGTCCATGCTTATAAACCCTATTGGTTTCATCGGGCAACAGGGCTTGAGATGTCATTTCATCTCAATGTCGGGTAAAAGTCCCACAAAATTGGAAGCAACGTCTCAAAAATGACCTATATAGTGATGCCGGGGACGTTTAACAGCAAATCAAACAAACAAAACCATGAAAATTGTCTCGTATTTGTCTCCGCATGAAATGTCAAATCCTGTATTATGGGAAAATAAGAAAAGAATGTCAAAGTACGTCTGCTGACAAAATACCCAGCAC
The DNA here is from genome assembly GCA_963580285.1 of Lucinisca nassula. Taxonomy (NCBI): domain Eukaryota; kingdom Metazoa; phylum Mollusca; class Bivalvia; order Lucinida; family Lucinidae; genus Lucinisca; species Lucinisca nassula. Next base: position 66,766,551 of record OY757020.1, read on the forward strand.
GCAGAGCGTTAAACGATTAGAAAAGCCGTAAGTAGTTCCGAATAAACAAACATTCAACGTCATTTACTTTGTCAAACTGAAGAAATATGAATAAAATATGAAACTAAGTTATTCGAACTTAAACGACGATCCAAGCTTACCCAAATATTGACATGCTGGTTAACCTTTTTTGTACCAAATGGAATCTTCCTCCTTATATATAGCAGGAGTCCATTTCAAAATTTAGGGGTGCCAGGCCATGCATTCTTCAAAATTTGTTTGGAAATTGGCTGAACCTTTGGCAAACAGTGAAGGCCCTAATCAGACGCCGCGTTCTGCGGCGTCTGATCTGGACCTTCACTGTTTGTCAGGGTACTCGTTTGGGATTTCTGGTACAAAATTGGTTAAAGCGAGCGATGAAGGGGTCTAAAACCGGATGCAGAATTGTGTTGACATAGAAAGTTGATTTAACAAATCAGCTTTCAAAAACGGAAATAAGCCCTTTTCATCACGAAAACCTGTCTATATAAGTCTGATCCCCTCAACCCCCACTTTTATATAGAGAAACTTGGGTTTGCAGGGGTAAACATTATTTTTTTTTTTATTTCTGTTCAAAAACATAGAGTGTGGGGGCGGTGTAACGTAAAAAAAGTGGACCGTGAAAAAATGGGACATTTCCGCCACTGCGCATGCGCAACACATTTGCTCCGCCTACCTTAGATACGTTTTATTTCGGATTGCTATTTGCTTAATTATCGTGTAGTCTGGCAGTTACCTCCCCTCATTCGCCCTGTTAGTGAGCTTTAATGTGAGTTCTCCTTGTAACAGCGTTTGCAGATGGAACAGACACCACTACCAAGTCACTTTCAGTTTAAAAGTCTGTAACAATGTATGACTTCTTAAAATTCTCACATCAGTTTCTTTTGTATTCTTTTGCAGCATGTATTAGAAGAAGCACCATGTGTCAGGGACATGATACTTCAGTGAGGCAGCACTATAAAAGTGAGCATAAAGCTCCCTGTCACAACCAGACACCGTCGTGATATGACTGAAAAATTGTTGAAAGCGACGTTAAACCCGTATTTACACACACACACACACACACACACGCACGCACGCACGCACGCACGTGCGCACACACATACATAGATACATACACACGCACGCACGCACGTACGCACGCACACCTTCTTAACCTTCTGTACAACTGTACAACGACCCATCATTATTCTCACATTACGATGACACACCCGTGCAATTTCTTTTTCCATGCAAATTTGTGATATTTGTCTTATTTTTACTCCTAAAATAGGTTGCGGGTGCTCGTACGAGTACCCATGATCTATGTCTTAGAACAGAAAAAATCAAAACAACTTATAGCCCTGTAAACCCCAGTTTTCTCTAAATAAAGTGGGGTTTAGAGGGTTTTAATTTCACGGACTTGTTAACATGAAGAAAGGTGTTAGAGATATTGTGTTGCCAAGATTACATTCTCAGGGATGATAACTAAAATACCATGACACCCGGAGTTATGGTTCTTGCTCATAAGCGTCTTTTTCCCTCATGTTTTCTTTGTTTGAATTAGTGTTTTACGTCCCCATCAACACTATTTAGGTTATTTTGGAGAGGTGGCTTCAGTTTTGTGGGACTTTAACCAAACATTGATATGAAATGACATCTCAAGCCCTGCCGCCTGAACAAGCCAGAAGGGTTTATATAGGTGACGTTCCGATTTACAACACTTCGCGCAGTCAGGCTTAGATCCTCTTAGCGGTTTACCAGTAGTCCTGTGCGGTCGGTTTCAGCTATGCGTGCAAGCATGATGAACCCAATCTATTTCTCCAAGCCGCGATGAGCGGGCCGTAAATATTCACCTCGTGTTGGTTGGTTGATTTGAGGTTTAACGTCCCCGTCAACACTGTAAAGGTCATTTTGGAGACGTTGCTTCCATTTTGTTGGACTTTTACCCAACACTGAGATGAAATGACTTCTCTAGCCATGTCGCCCAATGAAACCAAAAAGGTTTATTAGCATGGACGGCCCGCCTCGCACCGCGGTTCCTGGACAGGCTTAGATCGTCTAAGCGGTTTACCAGTACTAGTGTGCGGGCCGGATTCCGCTCAGCGTGGAAGCATCGTGTCTAAAAAGTGAAGCACCCGATCAAACAACATATTTTGCGGCATCGGAACTGTTAGTCTATGGTCTAAATTTGATATGCCAGGCTAATACGGGTTAATCGGCGTCTGACCTGGGTTTGCACTGTTTGCCAGTCCTGAAAGAAACGCTTAGCTTACGACGTTAAAGCGGTGTCTGACCTGGGTCTTTGCCATTTTCCATAGTCCTAAAGTAGAAGCGAAATGCTAACGCTGGTTAAGCAATGCCTGATCTCGGTCTGCATTGTTTGCCTAAGCCTTGAAATGGTTATACTACTCGCCTCATTGACCAGGGTTAGTTGGTTCCATCTCGGGCTTCTCCAGACTTATTAAACCGAGATCCCGTATCATTATGACCTTAGCTGTTGTTAGGACGTAATTCTCAAAGACATACACAACCCATATAAGCTTAGTGTCTCTTAGGACATAGTCAAACAGTGCAGACGTAGCTCAGATGTTTCTCAACCCAGTTAAGCGCAGCATATCTGTTTAATGACATAGGCAAACAGTGTAGACCAGATGATGCCCCGTATTTTTACATTGGCAATGGGAAAGAACTGTGTCTATTATGCAACAAATCACGGTGCGGAAAAGGGGGCCGAGTGAAATCATTAAAAGCTGCAAATTTATGACGCCATACGTAGATTCGTAGACGTTAGACGGTGTAACGTCACTGTCTAGCACCGACAACGTTTCAAAAGGACATAAATGCATGTGTTGCAGTCGATTTCTTTTAACAATGGTGAAAATGTTTGAGAATTTGAAGGAAACAACAACATTATCTAAGAGTTTCAGCGTGCTAGAATCGAAATAACTCAGCTCTAGCCAGTGATTTGTTGGGTAATAAGTCACAGTTTGTCGGTCAGTTGTAAGTAGACAAATCACACGCGCTACGCGCTCGTGATACGGACCTCCAAACTGTGATTTATTACTCAACAAACCACAGCTAGAGCTTTTCTATTACTAGTCGCATATACAGCCAATGGTTAAATCCGGTGATATATTGCGTGATAAATCACTAGGCGAAAAAGCGTGGCGTGAAGAGCCGCCGTTTTATGAAGTTTTGCGACGTTATCGATCCTTTCCTTGACGTTAGACCGTGTAACGTCTTTTTCAGTACGTTACACATGCGTTACAACCAAACATGTCGGCGGGATTTCTTCAAACAGTGGCGGAATGTTGAGAGAATATGAAGGAAGTAGACTTTCAGTGTGTCATCAGCTCTATTGTTACGTGCTCGTGATGTGATCTACCATACAACGGACCTCCAAACAGTGATATATTACTCAACAAATCACCGCTAGAGCTGGTTTATTCAATCTTAAACCAAATTAGCACATCACCTCTATTTAACGTCCCCGTCAACACTGTATAGGTCACTTTGAAAACTTCCAATTTTGTGGGACTTTTACCCGACATTGAGATGAAATGATATCTCAAGCCCTGTCGATCAATGAAACCGACTCTCATCGCTTTGCCTGGGCATATTTCATGTGTATACATATAACATTACAATAGACAAAACACGTGACAGTACATTAATACATACAAATGGGATCCAGAAGAAAGTCATTTGACTTTTTTTAAATCTGTATCCCAAACAATAATATATATCAGTGCAACTAATTAGTGATCTTGGATCAGGTTGACAGTAATCAGTAATGGAATATGTGGTGTCAATTATTATAATGACAATTGACGTAGTTTATACTATTTAACAAAAATAGTAAAACTGAGATTAGAATATGATATGTTTTAGGACATTTATTGTCCATGTCACCACGGGGGGAAGTGGTGGAGGAAGATGTGCAATGTATTTACTTGGTTCGATCGCTTCAAGATTCGAATTACTTACACTGATAAGTTAGCCGTCAAAAGCAGGCTTAGAACCTCTAATCGGTTTACCAGTACTTGTGTAGGGCCTGTTTCAGCTCTGCGTGGAAACATCATGCAGCTCATCTATTTCCTGAAGCCCCGATGGGCGGGGGCCCTGGTCTTGAGATACAATGGTGATGAGAGGAGGATATCTTTGCAGTCTTCTCTAAGTTAATAGAAACCCTAAAACTGGTAACCTGGCAAATAGTGCAGGTCCAGATCAGAACGCGGCATCTGATCGGGGCCTACACTGTTTGCAAAAAGCTCAGCCCTCTTCCAAATAAATGTTGAAGAAAACACAACTTGTCACCCCTAAATTTGGAATGGACTCCTGCTATATATAAGGAGGAATATTCCATTTGTTACAAAAAGGGTTAAGGTTAAAGGAATGCTGTGAGTACTCATTTAGGCGAATCTGGTGATTACACGCAACATACCTTTTTAGACAAAATGAACTATTCTTTATATATGGACAACCTGACGGAAGCTATAGGATTAATTCTCTAGGGTCTAAGAACGAGTTCGAATTATCCGTGGTAAACCCGCTATCCCTCTTCGAGACATTTCAGATTCACTGTATATAGCCTAAAATCAGCCTGTTGCCAAGGTTTCTTTACATATTGTTTGTCTTATCTTTTACTGCGCTGTTATGTTCAATTCGTATAAGTAAAACCAGGCGATTTTTTCTGGTTTCAAGACCCATTAGTTTTCGAGCAAACCGTTAATTAACGGTGGGCGACAACTGGAGTACCTGAAAAATATATGACCTTTACTTTGCGTCACACATGCAAGGTGATTAAGAGTCAAAGCTTTTACCCACTAGACCATGAAGGCCCCAAAAAGGCAGTATACACTGTCTAATTATTGACAAAACGCAATGAGAATGCAGGATAACCAAATACCTGCTAGTAATTTTGTTCGTTCGTTCGTTTGTTTGTTTGATTGATGTTTAACGTCCCCACCAACACTATATAGGTCAAATTTGGGACGTTGCTACTTTTACCCGACATAGAGATATAATGTAATCTAAAGCCCTGCCGCCCAATGAGACCAAAAGGGTTAATATGCACGGATGGTTTGACTCGCACCACTTTGCCTGTGCAAGCTCAGACCCCTCTAAGCGGCTTACCAGTGGTTTCAGCCTTGCATGGAAACATCATGCAGCCCAATCTATTCTGCCAACCCTGATGGGCGGGGTCCGAGTTTTTTAGCAGTTTGTGTGAAGTTTAACGGCCTTGTCAACACCATTGAGACAACGCCGAGCAGGCCATCTTACCTTGGGCAGACATGCGCATCAGTGGTTGACCAGTACAGTGCACATTCATTCGACAGAAACAGAGGGAAAAGCCGCAGAAAAATCAAAGCAAAACAACACAAAACAAAAAACAAGAGGCCCATGAGGTCCTGGTCGCTCCCCTGAGCCCTGTGCAAATTCGGTAGTACTCAATCACCTGATGCTATAAACCAAGTTTCAAGACAATCAGTCAAGTGATTCCGGAGATGAAGATTTTTTAAGGTTTTCACCATAACAGGGCATGGCGGACTGGTACCTTTTCAACCCTTTTCACGCACATCTTCTCTTTTACATTCCTTTTCTTTGTAGACGCCTCCATTGTGCGGTGATTAAGCTACTCGCCTTGTAAACCAGGGATCGCAGGATCGATCCCGGGCTTCTCCAGCCTTTCGGATGAGTCTTTAAACCGAGGTCCCGTCTCCATATGACCTTAGCTGTTGGTGGGACGTAAAACTAAAACTCACTCACTCCTTTTCTTTGTATTTTTTTATGTCCACTTTTTTCACGAATGTCCACTTTTTGCACGGATTGTTGCCTTATCTATTTTTCTTTCACGTCAGTGTACATTTTTTTTTTCGTGATTATCCTTATCACGCGCACCTTCTTCTTCCTCGGACTGGTACCGTTTCAACCATGATCACGCACATCTTCCTTTTTCATTCCTTTATTTTGCATTTCTTTTAGTTCACTTTTTTCACGGATGTCCCCTTTTTTCACGGATTGTTGCCTTATCTATTTTTCTTTCACGTCAGTGTACATTTTTCTTCGTGATTATCCTTATCACGCACATCTTTTTCTTTCGCCGACAGGTACCTTTTCAACCCTTTTCACGCACATCTTCTTTTTTCATTCCTTTTCTATGTGTTTCTTTATGTCCACTTTTTTCACGGATGTCCTTTTTTTCACGGATTGGTGCCTTATCTATTTTTCTTTCACGTCAGGATTATCCTTTTCACGCACATCTTCTGCTTTCGCGGACTGGTACCTTTTCAACCCTTTTCACGCACATCAACCTTTTTTCATTCCTTTATTTTGCATTTCTTTATGTCCACTTTTTTCACGCATGTCCACTTTTTTCACGGATTTTTGCCTTATCTGTTTTTCTTTCACGTCAGTGTCCATTTTTCATCGTGATTATCCTTTTCACGCACATCTTCTGCTTTCACGGACTGGTACCATTTAAACTCTTTTCACGCACATCTTACTTTTTTCATTCCTTTTCTTTGTAGAAGCCTCCGTGGTGCAGTGGTTACGCTACTCGCCTTGTAAACCAGGGATCGCAGGATCGATCTCCAGCCTTTCGGATGAGTCTTGAAACCGAGGTCCCGTCTCCGTATCACATTGGCTGCTGGTGGGACGTAAAACTTAAACTCACTCACTCCTTTTCTTTGTATTTCTTTATGTCCACTTTTTTTCACATGTGTCCACTTTCTTCACGGATTGTTGCCTTATCTATTTTTCTTTCACGTCAGTGTACATTTTTCTTCGTGATTATCCTTATCACGCGCATCTTCTTAATTCTCGGACTGGTACCTTTTCAACCCTTTTCACGCACATCTTTTTTTTTTTCATTCCTTTATTTTGCATTTCTTTATGTCCACTTTTTTCTCGGATGTCCACTTTTTTCACGGATTATTGCCTTATTTATTTTTCTTTCACGTCAGTGTACATTTTTCTTCTTGATTCTCCTTATCACGCACATCTTCTTCTTTCACGGGCTGGTACCTTTTCAACCCTTTTCACGCACATCTTCTTTTTCATTCCTTTTCTATGTATTTCTTGATGTCCACTTTTTTCAAGGATGTCCACTTTTTTCACGGATTATTGTCTTATCGATTTTCCTGTCACGTCAGTGTACATTTTTCTTCATGATTATCCTTATTCCCGCGCGTCTTCTTCTTTCTCGGAATGGTAACTTTTCAACCCTTTTCACGCACATCTTCTTTAATTCATTCCTTTATTTTGCATTTCTTTATGTCAACTTTTTTCACGAATGTCGACTTTTTTTCACGGATTGTTGCCTTATCTATTTTTCTTTTCACGTCAGTGTACATTTTTCTTCGTGATTATCCTTATCACACACATCTTCTTCTTTCACGGACATATGCCTTTTCGACCCTTTTCATGCACATCTTCTTTTTTCAATCCTTTTTTTTTGTATTTCTTCAGGTCCACGTTTTTCACGGATGTCCACTTTTTTCACGGATTGGTGCCTTATCTATTTTTCATTCACGTCAGTGTACATTTTTCTTCGGGATTATCCTTTTCAGGCACATCTTCTACTTTCACGGACTGGTACCTTTTCAACTCTTTTCAGGCACATCTTCTTTTTTTCATTCCTTTTCTTTGTAGAAGCCTCCGTGGTGCAGTGGTTACGCTTCTCGCAGTGTAAACCAGGGATCGCAGGATTGATCCCGGGCTTCTCCAGCCTTAAGGATGAGCCTTAAAACCGAGGTCCCGTCTCCGTATGACCTTAGCTGTTGGTGGGACGTAAAACTAAATCTCACTCACTCCTTTTCTTTGTATTTCTTTATGTCCACTTTTCACGGATGTCCACTTTTTTCACGGATTGGTGCCTTATCTATTGCACGACCCGCAGAAAAAGCGACCGACTGTAGTCGGTTGACTTTCTAAGAATGCCCTAAAATCACCGTGTCATTCTGTCATTCGGTCAATCGGTCAATCGGTCATTCTGTCAGTCTGTCAGTCTGTCTGTCCGTCCGAAACCCGTTTGTGCAAATTGGTGATAGTGACTTAACCGCTTGGAATATTTAAACAATTTTTGGCATACTGATAGATATCAATGAGATCTAACCAATGAACTTGCGAAATATTACATTCCATTTAGTATAGCCTCGCCGAGGCGAAAAATGTGAAAATTTTCGAACTGTTTCTCCTCGGAAACCGTTGGGCCGATTGAAGTCAAATTTCATATGGAGCCTCTATGGGATGGGGGAAACCAAACTTTGCTCATGAGGTCCAGGTCACATGACCAAAATGGCCGCCAAGCGATATATTGTCTGTCTGTCTGTCCATCCGTCCGTAACCCGTTTGTGAAAATTGGTGATAGTGACTTAACCGCTTGGAATATTTAAATATTTTTTGGCATACCGATAGATATCAATGAGATCTAACCAATGAACTTGCGAAATATTACGTTCCATTTAGTATAGCCTCGCCGAGGCGAAAACTCCGTAACCCGTTTGTGAAAATTGGTGATAGTGACTTAACCGCTTGGAATATTTAAACACTTTTTGTCATACTGATAGATATCAATGAGATCTAACCAATGAACTTGCGAAATATTACATTCCATTTAGTATAGCTTCACCGAGGCGAAAAATGTGAAAATTTTCGAACTGCTTCTCCTCGGATACCGTTGGGGCGATTGAAGTCAAATTTCATATGGAGCCTCTTTGGGATGGGGGAAACAAAACTTTGCTCATGGGGTCCAGGTCACATGACCAAAATGGCCGCCAAGCCATATATGGTCTGTCTGTCTGTCCGTCCGTAACCCGTTTGTGAAAACTGGCGATAGTGACTTAACCGGCTTGGAATATTTAAACAAATTTTGGCATACTGATAGATATCAATGAGATCTAACCAATGAAGTTGCGAAATATTACATTCCATTTAGTATAGCCTCGCCGAGGCGAAAAAATGTAAAATTTTCGAACTGCTTCTCCCCGGAAACCGTTGGGCCGATTGAAGTCAAATTTCATATGGAGCCTCTATGGGATGGGGGAAACCAAAATTTTCTCATGGGGTCCAGGTCACATGACCAAAATGGCCGCCAAGCCATATATGGTCTGTCTGTCTGTCCGTCCGTAACCCGTTTGTGAAAATTGATGATAGTGACTTAACCGCTTTGAATATTTTAACAATTTGGCATACTGATAGATATCAATGAGATCTAACCAATGAACTTGTGAAATATTACATTCCATTTAGTATAGCCTCGCCGAGGCGAAAAATCCGTAACCCGTTTGTGAAAATTGGTGATAGTGACTTAACCGCTTGGAATATTTAAACAATTTTTGGCATACTGATAGATATCAATGAGATCTAACCAATGAACTTGCGAAATATTACATTCCATTTAGTATAGCCTCGCCCGGGCGAAAAATGTGGAAATTTTCGAACTGCTTCTCCTTGGAAACCGTTGGGCCGATTGAAGTCAAATTTCATATGGAACCTCTATGGGATGGGGCGAACCAAAATTTGCTCTTGGGATCCAGCTCATCTGACCAAAATGGCCGCCAAGCCATATATGGTCTGTCTGTCTGTCCGTCCGTAACCCGTTTGTGAAAATTGGTGATAGTGACTTAACCGCTTGGAATACTTAAACAATTTTTGGCATACTGATAGATATCAATGAGATCTAACCAATGAACTTGCGAAATATTACATTCCATTTAGTATAGCCTCGCAGAGGCGAAAAATGTGAACATTTTCGAACTGCTTCTCCTCGGAAACCGTTGGGCCGATTGAAGTCAAATTTCATATGGAGCCTCTATGGGATGGAGGGAAACTAAAATTTGCTCATGGGGTCCAGGTCAGATGACCAAAATGGCCGCCAAGCCACATATGGTAAAACCCCTTCAAAAATAGTCTTCTCCAGAACCACCGTGCAGATTTCCACGAAACTTGATAAATGGCATCTGGGACGTAGGCCCATCATAAATTGCTAAAATGGTGACCCTGGGTTGACCTTGACCTTCTTTGTGCCTAGGTCAAACTTCGACACATATGCTTTTGTATTGGAAAATGTGAGAATGCATTTTATCCTGCAAACGATTCAGAATACAGTACTAAAGTATAAGATATATTTTTGCTCCTTACGATAAGGCGCATTTATTGGGGGGGGGGGCCGTTTTAGGTCAAGGTCACACGACCAAAATGGCCGCCATACCCATATATGGTAACACTCATAAAGCTAAAAGCATCCGGCGGGTCGTGCACTTCAGCTGAAGCACTGGTTTTTCATTCAAGTCAGTGTACATTTTTCTTCGGGATTATCCTTTTCACGCATATCTTCTGCTTTGACGGACTGGCACCTTTTCAACCCTTTTCACGCACATTCATCTTTTTTCATTCCTTTATTTTGCATTTCTTTATGTCCACTTTTTTCACGGATGTCCACTTTTTTCACGGATTGTTGCCTTATCTGTTTTTCTTTCACATCAGTTTACATTTTTCTTCGTGATTATCCTTTTCACGCACATCTTCTGCTTTCACGGACTGGTACCTTTTAAACTCTTCACGCACATCTTTTTTATTCCATTCCTTGTCTTTGTAGAAGCCCCCGTGGTACATTGGTTACGCTACTCGCCTTGTAAACAAGGGATCGCAGGATCGATCCCGGGCTACTCCAACCTTTCGGACGAGTTTTTAAACCGAGGTCCCGTCTCCGTATGACCTTAGCTGTTGGTGGGACGTAAAACTAAAACTCACTCCTTTTCTTTGTATTGCTTTATGTCCCCTTTGTTCACGGATGTCCGCTTTTTTCACGGATTGTTGCCTTATCTATTTTTGTGCCACGTCAGTGTACATTTTTCTTCGTGATTATCCTTTTCACGCGCACCTCCTTCTTTCTCGGACTGGTACCTTTTCAACCTCTTCACGCACATCTTCTTTTTTCATTCCTTTATTTTGCATTGCTTTATGTCCACTTTTTTCACTTTTTTCACGGATGTCCACTTTTTTCACGGATTGTTGCCTTATCTATTTTTCTTCCACAGCAGTATACATTTTTCTTCGTGATTATCCTTATCACGCAAATCTTCTTCTTTCACGGACAGGTATCTTTTCAACCCTTATCACGCACATCATTTTTCATTCCTTTTGTTTGTATTTCTTTATATCCACGGGCCTACGTGGCCTAGTGGTTAAGAGCGCTTACTCTTGATCATTAGGTCTCTCACCGCTGTGGTTCGAGCCTCGCTCGGGTCACATGTGAGACGCCAAGTTCTGCAACGGAAGGTCAGGTGGTTTTTCTCCGGGTACTCCGGTTTCCGCCCTCCTCTGATAAACGATCGGCTCGATATGAGTGAAATAATCTTGAAAGGGCAGTAAAACCAAAAACCAAAAAAAAAAAATTTCTTTATGTCCACTTTTTTCACGCATGTCCACTTTTTTCACGGATTGTTTATTAATTTTTCTGTCACGTCATTGTACATTTTTCTTCGTGATTATCCCTATCAGGCACATCTTCTTCTTTCACGGGCAGGTACCTTTTCAACACTTTTCACGCACATCTTCTTTTTTCATTCCTTTTCTTTGTATTTCTTTATGTCTACTTTTTTCACGGCTGTCCACATTTTTCACGGATTGGTGCCTTATCTATTTTTCTTTCACGTCAGTGTACATTTTTCTTCTTCTGGATTGTCCTTTTCACGCACATCTTCTGCTTTCACGGACAGGTACCTTTTAAACCCTTTTCACGCACACTCATCATTTTTCATTTCTTTATTTTGCATTTCTTTATGTCCACTTTTTCACGCATGTCCACTTTTTTCACGGATTGTAGCCTTATCAGTTTTTCTTTCACGTCAGTGTACATTTTTCTTCGTGATTATCCTTTTCACGCACATCTTCTGCTTTCACGGACTGGTACCTTTTCAACCCTTTTCACGCACATCTTTTTTTTTCATTCCTTTTCTTTGTAGAATCCTCCGTGGTGCAGTGGTTACGCTACTCGCCTTGTAAAATACGGATCGCAGGATCGATCCCGGGATTCTCCAGCCTTTCGGATGAGTCTTTAAACCGTGGTCCCGTCTCCGTATGACCTTAGCTGTTGGTGGGACGTCAAACTAAAACTCACTCACTCTTTTTCTTTGTATTTCTTTATGTCCACTTTTTTCACGGATGTCTACTTTTTTCACGGATTGTTGCCTTATCTATTTTTCTTTCACGTCAGGGTACATTTTTCTTCGTGATTATCCTTATCACGCGCATCTTCTTCTTTCTTGGGTTGGTACCTTTTCAACCCTTTTCACGCACATCTTTTTTCATGCCTTTATTTTGCATTTCTTTATGTCCACCTTTTTCACGGATGTCCACTTTTTTCACGGATTGTTGCCTTATCTATCTATCTTTCACGTCAGTGTACATTTTTCTTCGTGATTATCCTTTACACGCACATTTTCTTTTTTCACGGAAAGGTACCTCTTCAACCCTTTTAACGCACATCTATTTTTTTTCATTCCTTTTCTTTGTATTTCTTTATGTCTACTTTTTTCACGCATATCCACTTTTTTCACGGATTGGTGCCTTATTTATTTTTCTTTCACGTCAGTGTACATTTTTCTTTGGGATTATCCTTTTCACGCACATCTTCTCCTTTCACAAACTAGTACTTTTTCAACCCTTTTCACGCACATCCATCTTTTTTTCATTCCTTTATTTTGCATTTTTTCATGTCCACTTTTTTCACGCATGTCCATTTTTTTCACGGATTGTTGCCTTATCTGTTTTTCTTTCACGTCAGTGTACATTTTTCTTCGTGATTATCCTTTTCACGCACATCTTCTGCTTTCACGGACAGGTACCTTTGCAACCCTTTTCACGCACCTTTTCTTTTTTCATTCCTTTCCTTTGTATTTCTTTATGTCCACTGTTTTCACGGATGTCCACTTTTTTTACGGATTGTTGCCTTAACTGTTTTACTTTCACGTCAGTGTACATTTTTCTTCGTGATTATCCTTTTTTCACGCACATCTTCTGCTTTCACGGACAGGTACCTTTTCAACACTTTTCACGCACCTTTTCTTTTTTCATTCCTTTCCTTTGTATTTCTTCATGTCCACTTTTTCACGGATGTCCACTTTTTTCACGGATTGTTGCCTTATCTGTTTTTCTTTCACGTCAGTGTACATTTTTCAACGTGATTATCCTTTTCACGCACATCTTCTTCTTTCACGGACAGGTACCTTTTCAACCCTTTTCACGCACATTTTTTTCTTCATTCCTTTTCTTTGTATTTCTTTATGTCCACTTTTTTCACGGATGTCCACTTTTTTTGAGGATTATTGCCTTATCTATTTTTCTTACACGTCAGTGTACATTTTTCTTCTGGATTGTCCTTTTCCCGCACATCTTCTGCTTTTACGGACTGGTAACTTTTCAACCCTTTTCATGCACACCCATCTTTTTTCATTCCTTTATTTTGCAGTTCTTTATGTCCACTTTTTTTCACGCATGTCCACATTTTTCACGGATCGCTGCCTTATCTGTTTTTCTTTCACCTCAGTGTACATTTTTCTTCGTGATTATCCTTTTCACGCACATCTTTTGCTTTCACGGACTGGTACCTTTTCAACCCTTTTCACGCACATCTCCTTTTTTTCATTCCTTTTCTTTGTAGGAGCCTCCGTAGTGCAGTGGTTACGCTTCTCGCCTTGTAAACCAGGGATCGCAGGATCGATCCCGGGCTTCTCCAGCCTTTCGGATGAGTCTTTAAACCGAGGTCCCGTCTCCGTATGACCTTAGCTGTTGGTGGAACGTAAAACTAAAACTCACTCACTCCTTTTCTTTGTATTTCTTTATGTCAACTTTTTTCACGGATGTCCACTTTTTTCACGGATTTTTGCCTTATCTATTTTTCTTTCACGTCAGTGTACATTTTTCTTCGTGATTATCCTTATCACGCGCATCTTCTTCTTTCTCGGGTTGGTAATTTTTCAACCCTTTTCATGCACATATTCTTTTTTCATGCCTTTATTTTGCATTTCTTTATGTCCACTTTTTTCACGGATGTCCACTTTTTTCACATATTGTTGCCTTATCTATTTATCTTTCAGGTCAGTGTACATTTTTCTTCTTGATTATCCTTATCAGGCACATCTTCTTTTTTCCTTCCTTTTCTTGGTATTTCTTTATGTCCACTTTTTTCACGGATGTCCACCTTTTTCACGGATTGTTGCCTTATCTGTTTTTCTTTCACGTCAGTGTACATTTTTCTTCGTGTTTATCCTTTTCGCGACATCTTCTGCTTTCACGGACAGGTACCTTTTCAACCCTTTTCACGCACCTTTTCTTTTTTCATTCCTTTCTTTTGTATTTCTTTATGTCCACTTTTTTCACGGGTGTCCACTTTTTTCACGGATTGTTACCTTATCTATTTTTCTTCCACGTCGGTGTACATTTTTCTTCGTGATTAATAACTGATTATCTTTATCAAGCACATCTTCTTCTTTCACGGACATGTACCTTTTCAACCCTTTTCACGCACATCTTCTTTTTTCATTCCTTTTCATTGTATTTCTTTATGTCCACTTTTTTCACGGATGTCCACTTTTTTCACGGATTATTGCCTTATCTATTTTTCTTTCACGTCAGTGTACATTTATCTTCGTGATTATCCTTTTCACGCACATCTTCTTACGCGGACTGGTACCTTTTCAACCCTTTTCACGCACATCTTCTTTTTTCATTCCTTTACTTTGTATTTCTTTATATCCACTTTTTTCACGCATGCCCACTTTTTTCACGGAGTGTTGCCTTTTCTGCTTTTCTTTCACGTCAGTGTACATTTTTCTTCGGGGTTATCCTTTTCACGCGCCTCTTCTTCTTTCTTGGACTGGTACCTTTTCAACCCTTTTTACGCACATCTTCTTTTTTCATTCCTTTATTTTGCATTTCTTTATGTCCACTTTTTTCACGCATGTCCACTTTTTTCACGGCTTGTTGCCTTGTCTGTTTTTCTTTCACGTCAGTCTACATTTTTCTTCGTGATTATCCTTATCACGCGCACCTTCTTCTTTCTCGGACTGGTACCTTTTCACGCACATCTTCTTTTTTCATTCCTTTATTTTGCATTTCTTTATGTCCACGTTTTCACGGATGTCCACTTTTTTCACGGATTGTTGCCTTATCTATTTTTCTTTCACGTCAGTGTACATTTTTCTTCGTGATTTTCCTTTTCACCCACATCTTCTTATTTCACGGACAGGTACCTTTTCAACTCTTTTCACGCACATCTTCTTTTTTCATTCCTTTTCTTTTTTTCTTTATGTCCACTTTTTTCACGGATGTCCACTTTTTCACGGAGTAGTGCCTTATCTATTTTTCTTTCACGTCAGTGTACATTTTTCTTAATGATTATCCTTATCACGCACATCTTCATCTTTCACGGACAGGTACCTTTTCAACCCTTTTCACGCACATCTTCTTTTTTCATTCCATTTCTTTGTATTTCTTTATGTCCACTTTTTTCACGGATGTCCACTTTTTTTCACGGATTGGTGCCTTATCTATTTTTCTTTCACGTCAGTGTACATTTTTCTGCGGGATTATCCTTTTCACGCACATCTTCTGCTTTCACGGACTGGTACCTTTTCAACCCTTTTCACGCACATCCATCTTTTTTCATTCCTTTATTTTGCATTTCTTTATGTCCACTTTTTTCACGCATGTCCACTTTTTTCACGGATTGATACCTTATCTACTTTTTACACGTCTACCTCCTTATCCACGCAGGCTGCAAATTTAGGGTTTCTCATGTGAACTGATCAATAGCTCGTCTACATAACTCAGGGTGAGGATGTTTCGTTATACTTCAGCATATGCAGGATCTTCTCGTTGTTAATGTTACTTTTAAAATGCATCGATACCTTTTTTTTTTTTTTTTTTTTTTTTGGCATCTGTACACAATTTTCGAGGTAACAAAATCATAATTCCTCTCCCAGATGGCTCAGAGAAATACTCAGAGAAGTGTAATACTAAACTAAACAGAGGGAGAGGTAGAGGTTTAATAAATAAAAAAAACAAAAACATTTTTTTTCTTTGTTTGAAGCATAAGCAGGAATACTCGTACTACAGGTACTAATCCACACTTATCTATCACTTCTGTGACGTCACAGCCAGTCGCTAATTTTCATACAGGTAATACTAGGAAAATGTATAGAGTTATATAGGAGCCCGTCATTTAACTAATAAAATCTTTTATTTTCATTTCTACAAGATATTATTATAACCTCGCATTTGATAGAAAAATGTATCTGCTTCATTTTGGTACCAAATTTGTTGAAATAAAATAAATTTTAAAGTGGCCCAGATTCTAATGAATGCCACTGGGGTATTTCCCTATTAAGTCTTTGTATTTTACAACAAAAATGAAAAATAGCCTTAATTCAAAGGCTCAAAAGTCATATTTGTTAAAATTTCTCCGTGCGCTATAACCTCTCACTAGAAAGATCTATTTAATATCTATATTCATGTGGTAAAAAATTTAGAAAACCAGTTTATTAAAAGTGGCCCACAGGTTGTAGAAAATAGCTATATTTGAAGTTTCGGATCACAAATGTGTAAAGATTACACAGAACCAGGGCTTGTATACACATGATACTAGAATGAATCGCAAAAGAAGTTATCAGAATTGAAAATCGGTATCAATATGGATAATATTATTGACAGAATTAGAAAGAATATTTAACTTTAAATAAACAAATATACATCCATAATTAAAAACTTTGCACTCATAACTTATTTATTTGTTTTTGATAATGTAAAATTATGTTTTTAATTTGCAACCTTTTGAAGCTTGTTTTAAGATTTGCTTTAATTATATTTTCGCCTAGGAAAACTACTAACTGCTTAAATAGAAAACTTAAAGGATACGATATATATTTCCACCATTACGAAAACACGCCTATACAAATACATTGTAAATTTCACGGCCAACTTACAACAATTTAAGAAAAAGTTCTTTCTTATTTCTGCTCTTAATTATAGATTGAATGACTCGTTGGAATGACGATGATGACTCGATAGAACAATCAAACGTATAATTTTAAGCTCAAAGTTTTTTTTTTTTTATTTTATCTCATTTCTGCTCAAAATAAAGATTGTTGGTACTTGTTAAAATCGCCTCACTGAGTCGGTTCTAACGAGTAAACAAAATCAATGTGTTTTGCAGAAATAAGACAATTATTGTTTGTGAGGATCAAATAATTTTCAGTTTTTGACGGTAAAATTTTCAATCTACATTTGAATAGGCATGTTTAGGTAAAGTTTGTTAGATTTTACACCAGTCCTGTAGATGCAGTGTTTTAATTCATGTGTTTAGAAAACTTCAGTGTTCTCGATAAGTTATAATTTATATAATACGATGCATATTTCCATCATTACGAAAACACGCCTATTCAAATACACTGTAAATTTCACGGTGAAAACCAGCAATTGTAAGAAAAAATATGATGTTTTTCTTATACAAATAATTTGTGGGTACGCGATAGAACTGCCTCTGCGAGGTGGTTCTAACGAGTACCCACAATCTCTATTTTAGAGAAGAAATAAGAAATATGAGCACCCTGAATTTATGGTTCGTGGCTAAAAGTCATACATAAGAAGAAAGAATCTTTCGTCCGGATCGTGTTATTTTTCTCTTATGAAGTCCAAACATAGTGGTTCTTTTCTTTGTCTCATTAATTAATCTTAATCTTCTCTGGGCTTTGCCGAAATAAAATATTAAATTTGGCAAAATATCTCATTTGTGCAATCGTTTCAGAAGCTGTGTTTCTTTCCCGCACCTACTCCCTTAAACTATAATATACGATGTTGTCATTTTTAAACAACACACAATGGTTCACCCGAAGGCTATGCTATGAAATTGATCGTTTATGTCAAAAGGTGTATGTGTGGTGGGGTTGGGGTGAGGCGTGATATACCGCGCAAGACCACGCTAGTTTTATGGATTGTTTGATTATCTTAATTGCATAGAAAAAAGTGAGGTTTATAATGACAAAGAAACCAAAAACCAATTGTTTTTTACATTGCATTAACCCTTATCTTGCTGTTCACGAAAACCCCTAACATTGCAAACAGTGTAGATCCAGATCAGATTAGTTCTAAAGAAGCCATCTGATCAGGATCTCTACTGTTTGTCTACCAGTTTGTGAATTTGAACGAAAACAGTATACAATGTAGTCTGATTGGCTGATAGTAAAGATGTTACTTATTATATTATTCTCGTTTGATCAGCCTCGTCGAGGCGTTTCTACCGAGTATCCGCAATGTATGTTATGTGCAGAAATATTAAAATTAACAGGATTTTTAATCTGAAAATTTCAATTTTAGGGTGGTAAAAGTTTTAATATAATATAATATAATGTGGGTGTAGGCTACTTTCGTTGTGTCTTGTTTAAATCTTAAAGTAAGAAAATTACGACACAAACCCACTTTCTTTATTCTGAAATGACTTAGGATGTATCGGTGTGTATTGAAATAACGTGAGTTGCTCGCCTAGGGCGTCCGAGATATGTTTATTATCCAAAGTTTGTGAGTGTTGTGTATTAGCTCATTTTGTACCGAATCCCACAAAACGGGTTATAGCAAAAATGGGAGGCCCAGATCAGACGCCACCGAGCTCGGCTTTTGTTCAGGAACTTCTTTTTGCAAAAAGTTCAGCCATTTTTTTATTTTTTAAATATATTTAGAAAACACTTCACACCTTCCCATTTTGAAATGGACTTGTGCTATATACATGTATAAGGCTGACAAATTCGGGTCGGTACAAAATGGGTTAAACTGATATGGACGACAGAGCTTTAGTTGCTTTAATTAGCACATCCCAGTGTGGTATCAGAAATTAGACTGGAGTTAAAGGCCTTCTCAACACTTTTTCTTAACGCAAGACCACGTTATTTTATGGATTGTTTGATTATCTTAATTACATAGACAAAAAGTGAAGTTTAAAATGACAAACAACTCACAAACCATTTTTTTACATTGCATTAACCCTTATCCTGCTGTTCACGACAACCCTTACTTTGCAAACAGTGTAGATCCCGATCAGATTAGTTCTGAAGAAGCCATCTGATCAGGATCTATACTATTTGTATACCAGTTTGTGAATTTGAACGAAAACAGTATACAATGTAATCTGATTGGCTGATAGTATAGATGTGACTTATTATATTGTTCTCGTTTGAACAGCCTCGTCGAGGCGTTTCTACCGAGTATCCGCAATGTATGTTATGTGCCGAAATATTAAAATTAACAGGATTTTTTAATCTGAAAATTTCAATTTTAGGGTGGTAAACGTTTTAATATAATATAATATATTGTGGGTGTAGGCTACTTTCGTTGTGTCTTGTTTAAATCTTAAAGTAAGAAAATTACGACACAAACCCACTTTCTTTATTCTGAAATGACTTAGGATGTATCGGTGTGTATTGAAATAACGTTAGTTGCTCGCCTAGGGCGTCCGAGATATGTTTATTATCATAAGTTTGTGAGTGTTGTGTATTAACTCATTTTGTACCGAATCCCACAAAACGGGTTATAGCAAAAATGGGAGGCCCAGATCAGACGCCACCGAGCTCGGCTTTTGTTCAGGAACTTCTTTTTGCAAAAAGTTCAGCCATTTTTTTATTTTTCAAATATATTTAGAAAACACTTCACACCTTCACATTTTGAAATGGACTTGTGCTATATACATACATGTATAAGGCTGACAAATTCGGGTTGGTACAAAATGGGTTAAACTGATATGGACGACAGAGCTTTAGTTGCTTTAATTAGCACATCCCAGTTTGTGAGTGTTGTGCATTAACCCATTTTGTACCGAATCCCACAAAACGGGTTATAGCAAAAAGTGCAGGCCCAGATCAGACGCCATCGAGCTCGGCTTTTGTTCAGAACCTTCTTTTGCAAAAACGTTCAGCCATTTTTTATGTTTTAAATATATTTAGAAAACACTTCACACCATCAAATTTTGAAATGGACTTGTGCTATGTATAAGGTTGACAAATTCCGGTCGGTACAAAATGGGTTAATCTGATATAGACGACAGAGCTTTAGTTGCTTTAATGTGCTATCAGAAATTAGACTGGAGTTTAAAGGCCTTCTCAACACTTTTTTGTCACATCGAGCTTGTCAGTTTACCTATCCCCACTTTTCTACTGAGTATACGTAAGCGATTAACCAGTATGCCGCAAATTCTTTTGTTTGAAACTGACAGCTGCCCTTTTGAAACAGTGAAAGAAAGAGAATGAATGTAGAGAAGATTTCATGATCAGTTTCCACGACAGAATCCGCCCCTGCCCATAGGGGCTTGAAGAAATATATGGGCTGCATGATGCTTCCACGCAGAGCTGAATCTGGCCCGCACACCGTAAACCGCTTAGAGGATCTAAGCCTGTCCAGGAACTGCGGTGCGAGGCGGACCGTCCATGCTAATAAACCCTATTGGTTTCATTGGGCGACAGGGCTTGAGATGTCATTTCATCTCAATGTCGGGTAAAAGTCCCACAAAATTGGAAGCAACGTCTCCAAAACGACCTTTACAGTGTTGACGGGGACGTTAAACCTCAAATCAAACAAACAAATCCACGACAGAATATAGCCGTCTCCGGCAGGTATCGAATCCGCATCCTCCTGATCACCCAATCATTCGCGCATGCGACTGAGCTACCGAGTCCGGCTTCAGAAATAAGTCAACACCCATGTAAAATTAGGTCTTCATATATGGTTATTTAAAATCAATTTTCCATAACAAAAAAAAAAAAAGCCGCGACGTGATTTTAAACAATGTGGCATTGGCGACTAGCATAAACTCAGATCAGACTGCGCTTAAGCAAGTGCAGTCTGATCAGAGACTTTGGTACGCTGAAGCAATGCAATTCATAGAACCGTTATTGAATCAGTAAACATGCAGGCTGATCTTGTCTTCACCTTAAAACCTACCACATTATTTGAAATCCTGTGTCGAAGCTGAATTCCAAACATACGCCACCGTGTCTACTATGTTCGGATGCATAATTGTTTTACGGCGTAACAGTCCTCACTAGAGGCCAGAGCTTTATAAATGGCATGTCATTACTATATGCTGAATTTCATTAATTAAATAAATTCTTTTATATATTGTCATCATTACGTTTCTTTTATTGTTTACCAAGGGCCACAATATAGAAAGGAACAAAATTACATGAATATACTCATGAAATATATAAAAAAAAGAAATAATATATTTATACATGTATAAACGTGAACTATTTTTATTTCCCTATAATTTTGGATTAACGGCCCGGCCATGAATATTTAATTTATATCGAGGACAAAACACCTGGTCATCCGTTAGCAAAACATGCCTTTTTTATATAAAATATCAGAATTTTTCATCTTGAAATTTTCGGTGACAAAATTTACAATGTATATCAATACTAATTTTAACAGGGCACTGGATAGAACACAGATTGGTTGTGTATTGTAACTCAGACCGATAGGTGTGAAAACTGCTATTACACACCATTAACACAGGTAAACGACGCTATCTCGACTACGGTCTAAGGGAATTAACTGATGTCAATCAAATATGGGATATCGGTAATCTGAGTGACAGTTCCTGTAGTACGAGAATTCCTGGTAATGTGGAGTTTAACGGCCCAGTCAACACCATTCAGGTCATTTTGAGCCGGTCAGTTTACCTATCCACACTTTTTCTTGACAGGCTTATACGTTAGCAGTTGACCAGCACACTGCACATTCTTACGCCAAAAATTGACAACTGCTGTTCAAGAGCAAAATGTCAGTAACAGTCACAGAGGTGAAACTTTCATTGCATGGTATATCGTATACTTCCCAGCTATTACGCAATAGCCGGCCAATATGGGGCATAGAGCGAAACGACGTTGATACGTCGTATCGCTGTCGACCCGACGTTGGTCCGATGTTTTTGGCAGGCTGGGGAATAGCTCATTGAAGGAGGATTGAAAATGTGACTATTGATTTGTTTATCGTGTAAGCCCCGCCTAAAACAATCGGTTAACGCCCACTTAGCAACGCGCATGCGCAGTGGCGGAAATGTCGCATTTTTTCACGGTCCACTTTTTTTACGTTACAGCGGTTCTAACGAGTTTCAACAATCTATGTTTTGAGCAGAAATAAGAAAATTATTACAATTTTTCATCTAACACTTTCCAGTTTTATGGCAGTAAAATTTACAATGTATTTGTATAGGCGTGTTTCGTAATGAACAGTGACGTCTTTGGAGGAGAAACGTTCTAAGAATGTTACTCTAAAAGCACTACATATTCCACAAGAACGATGCTGACATGTTGAGTCTTGATCTCATGTCCCATAAGAAGGAGGATCAGTGTTGAAGTTGAATAACTTCCGGTTTGTGGAGGGAATGACTGCAGTTGTATGGGTGACAACTCTTTCAAAAATATTACGCTAGCTTTGGCAATTGGTGTATGTTTTGCTCCAAAGGAGCGAATGAGTTCCCAGCCAGCAAAGAATGTCGGGCCAACGTCGGGCCGATAGCGATACGACGTGGCAACGTCGTATCGCTATCGGCCTGACGTTGGTCCGCTGTTTTGTGCTGACAGGGTTCTTTCTTTAAAAAAAAAATCTGGCAATTCTCAAAATTGTGAATGAATATAGCCCAAGCCATAACGTGGACGCGCAAGCACATTTTTCTATTTAGAGGAATATCATTATCTCCCATGCAGTGTAAAACAATAGGCCCATGGGCCACTACGCTCACCAGAGGTCATGACGTTTATATCATATGCAGGCATGGTGCCCATCTTGGTCATGTGACACATCCCACGAATAACTTTTCACTGCCTCATCCCATAAAGGCTTTTCATGTAAGTTTGTTTCAATCGTGCAGTTTTAATGGAGAAGAAGATAAAAAAGCTGAATCTGAGTTATCCAAGACAAAGGTCAGTAATGACCTTGACCTTTGGAATTAATTAACTTCCATTTAGCTGATTGTAAATAGTATTTCTGATACGACAGGCTACCATGCAATCAGTAAAATTCATTGTTTTGACTTTTTTTTCCATACAAATGTCTAAGTGTCCAAATTTGACCTTGACGTAAAACAGTTTAAGGTCAACCAAAGGTCATCATTCGAACAAATTTGGTAGGGCCAGCGTCCCCGATGCTACATGCCAAATTTCAAGGTCATCGGCCATTTGGTTCTTGAGAAGAATTTTTTTTTTTTCATATTTTTTACCCTATATTAGCATGGCGGCCATATTGGTCATGTGACCCAGTTCTTACGAACAAATTTCATTCCCCCTACCCATAGAGGCTCCACGTGTATTTGGTTCCAATCAACCCACCAGTTTAAGTGGAGAAGATAAAAGAAAAGAAACTGAATCTAAGGCATCCAGGAAAAAAGGTCAGTAAATGACCTTGACCTTTGGAATTGATAAACATCCATTCAGCTAACTGCAAATATCATTTTTGATGCCACAGCCTACCAGGCAATCAGAAATATCCACTATTTTGCATTTTCCCTTACAAATGTCTGAGTGACCAAATTTGACCTTGACGTAAATAAGGTCAAGGTCAACTAAAGGTCATCATTTGAACAAATTTGGTAGGGCCTGAGTCCCCAATGCTACATACCAAATTTCAAGGTCATCGGTTGTTTGGTTCCTGAGAAGAAAATCCTTAATTTTTTTTACCATATATGAGCATGGTGGCCATATTGGTCATGTGACCCAGTCCTTACGAACAAATTTCATTCCCCCTACCCATCGAGGCTCAACATGTAATTTGGTTTCAATCAACCCAACAGTTTAAGTGGAGAAAAAGATAAAAAAAACAAGAGGCCCATGGGCCACTATGCTCACCAGAGCTCAGGTGGGCACTGCCAAATTGCAACCATGTATTTTAACATGATATCATTTTAATCTGCCAAGTGAACCCCCATATCCAAATGAGCATCAATGTGGACTCAGTATATGAAACATTAGGCCTTTTATGAAGTAGAGGGGGTGGGGCATGGACCCAAAAGAGCCCTGGTTGGTATCACTAAATGTGTCTTATCACAAAGAACAAGAATATATATGGTTTAGCAGTGGGGATCTGCATGGCTGGAGATATAAGTGGAGGGGTTGGAGCATGCCCTGTCGTTCCCAGGAAAGCCCAAGATTGTTGTCCCTAAATGTGTCTCATCATAAGGACCAAGTATATATATGGTTTAGGGGTGGGAATCTGAACGGTTTCCAAGATATCCTTTCATGAAGTGGAAAGGAGAGGACTGGCCCCTGCGGACACCCCTACAGTAGGTGTGCTAATAATAAGGAACAAGAACATATATGAATATGGGGTGGGGATTTGAATGGTTTCTGAAATATATGGCCTTTTATGAAGTGGAAGGTCGGGGCACATTGCCTCAGCACAAAGAGACCCCCAAGTTGATGTGACTGAATGAGTCTTATCATAAGGAACAAGAATATATATGGTTTAGGGGTGGGGATCTGAACTATTTCTGAGATATGTGGCTTTTAATGAAGTCAAGCGGTGGAGCAAGGCCCGGGCATGCCCCGGGGACTCACAAGCTGGTGTCAATGAATGTGCCTTATCATAAGGAAGATGAATATATATGGTTTAGGGGTGGGGCTCTGAACAGTTTCTGAGATATAAGGCCTTTTGTGAAGTGCAGGGGTGGGGCAAGGCCCAGGGAGACCCCCAGGTTGGTGTCAATGAAAGTGTCTTATCATAAGGTACAAGAATATATATGGTTTAGGGGTGGGGATCTGTAAGGTTTCCGAGCTATTGTGATAATATGAAATGGAGGGGTGGGGCATGGCGCCAGCACATCCCTGGGGACCCCCAGGTTGGTGTCACTGAATGTGTCTCATCATAATGAACAAGAACATATATGGTTTAGGGGTGGGGATCTGAACAGTTTCTGAGATATATGGCCTTTTGTGAAGTGAAGGGGTGGGGCATGGCTCCGGCGCACCCCGGAAGACCCCCAATTTGGGGTCAATGAATGCGTCTTATCATAAGGAGCAAGAATATATATGGTTTAGGGGTGGGAATCTGTAAGGTTTCCGAGATATTGGGCCTTTTATGAAATGGAGGGGCGGGACATGGCCCCGGCGCATCCCGGGGGACCCCCAGTTTGATGTCACTGAATGCGTCTTATCATAAGGAACAAGAGTATATAGGGTTCAGGGGTGGGGATCTGAATGGTTTCCGAGATATTGGGCCTTTTATGAAGTGGAGGGGGTGGGACATGGCCTCGGCACATCCCGGAGGACCTCCAGGTTGGTGTCACTGAATGCGTCTTATCAATAGGAACAAGAATATATATGGTTTAGGGGTGGGGATCTGTAAGGTTTCTGAGATATAAGTCATTTTATGAAGTACTGGGGGCGGGGCATGGCCCCGGCACAACCTACTGGACCCCCAGGTTGACATAAAAGCATATGGCTGAGAGAAGTTTACTAAAGGAACATTTCTATGAAAGTTTTGTCAAAATATCTGCAAAGGCTTTGTAGTTAATGCCATTTTTCAATTTTCCCCATTATAAGTCTATGGAAAATCTAAGTTGCCATAGCAACCAAACTAAAGAGCCGAATTTCATAAATAACACAAAACCTGTAAAGGCAAATATGGTGAATATTTCCATAAACTTTCAGCCTCATAGAGCATACGGTTTCTGAGGAGATGATTTTTTAAGTATTTTTTTTTTTCTATTTTTTCATTTTGGTTTCCATGGCAACCAATACAAATGAGCAGTAGGCCTAAAATCATATGGTAAATACTAGATTGCTTAAGGAACATTTCTATGAAAGTTTTGTTCCAATATCTGCAAAGGCTTGGCAGTTAATGCCATTTTTCAATTTTCCCCATTATAAGTCTATGGGAGCTCTAAGTTGCTATAGCAACCAAACTAATGGGCCAATTTTTTATAAAAAACACAAACTTTCAATCCCCCAGCCCAAGGATGCTACAGATAAAATTTGGGCTGAATCGGTCCAGTGGCTTCAGAGAAGAAGATGTTTGAAAGTGTTGACGTCAGACGACGACGACAACGACGACGACGACGACGACGCCGGACAACTGCCTATCCTATAAGCTCCCCCGGAGCCTTCGGCTCTGGTGAGCTAAAAACTGAATCTGAGGCATCCAGGACAAAGGTCAGTAAATGGCCTTGACCTTTGGAATTAATAAACATCCATTCAGCTAACTGCAAATATCATTTCTGATGCCACAGCCTACCAGGCAATCAGAAATACCCACTATTTTGCATTTTTCCTTACAAATGTCTAAGTGACCAAATTTGACCTTGACGTAAAACAGGTCAAGGTCAACCAAAGGTCATCATTTGAAAAAAAAAATTGGCAGGGCCCTAGTCCCTGATGCTGCATACCAAGTTTCAAGGTCATCGGATATTTGGTTCTTAAGATAAAGATTTTTAAAGGTTTTTACCATATACTGGCATGGCGGCCATATTGGTAATGTGACCCAGTCCTTACGAACAAATTTTCGTTCCCCACTTCCCATGGAGGCTTTTAATGTAATTTGGTTTATATCAACCCAGCAGTTTAAGTAAAGAATGAGATTAACAAACTGAATCTGAGCCATCCAGAACAAAGGTCGGTAAATGACCTTGACCTTTGGAACTGATAAACTTCCATTCAGTTGATTGCAAATATCATTTCTGATACCACTAGCTACCATGCAATCAGAAAAATCCACTGTTTTGCCTTGTTTCCATACAAATGTCTAAGTAACCAAATTGACCTTGACGTAAATCAGGTCATGGTCAACCAAAGGTCAACTTTTGAACAAATTTGGTAGGGCCCGAGTCCCCGATGCTGCATAGCAAGTTTCAAGGTCATCGGCCATTCGTCTTGAGAAGAAAATTTTTAAAGGTTTTACCATATATGGGCATGGCGGCCATACTGGTCATGAGACCCAGTCCTCACGAACAAACTGTCGTTCCCCCTTCCCTTCCATTACAGGCTCCACATGTAATTTGGTTACAATTAGCCAAGTAGTTTCAGAGGAGATGTCGTTTGAAAATGTTGACGACGCGGTCGCAGACGCAGACGACGACGAACGACGGACCACTGCCTATACTTTAAGCTCCCTCGGAGCCTTCGGCTCTGGTGAGCTTAACATTTGTCAGGTGTATAGAATTTCCTTGATACTTTCGAAAATTGACTGATAGCTTCATTTTTTTTTTTTTTGGGGGGGGGGGGGGGGGAAAGAGAGAGAGAGAGAGAAATGGGGCCCAGTGCAGAAAATACAACCTAGACTGCACAACGATTAATACATTAATGTTGAACTGTTTTGGTGCGTCGGCAAACCTTAAAACCTATATATTGAAAAAAGAATTGGGTCTTAAGATTAACATATATCCAGAACATAATATAAGATTAATCGGATTAAGGTAATCCGCCCACATTTGCATTGTATACACGTCAGCACTTAGTCTGTTACAGCATCAAACAACTACCACAATACTGCATTAACAAATAAATAAAATGAAAAAGAAAGAATGACTGACACCTTCTCACTAAGCTTTTAAAAGCAGATTTTGTCTAAAATTTAGGTGGTCTTAATAGCGGAATTTTACTGTAAAAAGGCAAACAGTGAGGACCCTGGTTAGACTGCTCCCAGTCTGATCTGCTGGGTCCACACTGTTTGCGCAACAATAACTTTTAAAGTAATCAGCAGACTACAAAGCAGACGACAATAATTATTGTTGTGACTGGCAGTTTATGGGTTCATCCTTTCATCCCCGAGTTTCTATAGTGGACTCTCCAATCTTTGAATTTGGACACAAACATTAAAAATATCCCTGAACGGAATGGCAAGCAGTGTTCCGAGGCGGTTCAAACGAGTACCCACACTCTATCTTTTTGAGCCGAAGTAATCTCCATTTTTACAATATAACAATCTAACGAGTACCCACAATCTATATTTAAGTGCAGAAATAAGAAAAATAAGGTTTACCCCTGTAAACCCCAGTTTTACTATATAAAAGTAGGGTTCAAGGGGGTAAAAACTATAAAGGCATGTTTGCGTAATGTTGATCAAGACCAATGTATGTGGTGGCTGGGTAAGGCGAAGGTATTGTGTAGATTTTGGTTTATTGTTGGGCTGGGTAGAGAAGGGACATTTATTTCTTCTGTTTCTGCATTTTCATTCATTTTTCTCTTTCTTCCCTGTCTCTCTCTATTACTTCTTCTCCTTTCTTTTTCTCTCTCATTTTGGTAACCGACACAAAATGAACCGCCGTTAAACCCCGACACTATTAATAAGACAAATGTCGCATCCGGCCCCCGCCGATCGGGGCTTGAAGAAATAGATGGGCTGCCTGATGCTTCCACGCAGAGCTGAATCCGACAGCACACGGGTACTGGTAAACCACGTAGAGGATCTAAGCCTGCCAATGCAAAGCGGTGCGAGGCGGACCACCCATGCTTATAAACCGTTTTGGTTTCATTGGGCGGCAGGGCTTGAGATGTTATTTCATCTCAATGTCGGGTAAAAGTCCCATAGAAGCAACGTCTTCAAAATGACCTATACAGTGTTGACGGGGACGTTAAACCTCAAATCAAACAAAAAAAAAAAAAAAAGAAAAAAAGAAACGACACATAATGACCCGCCATTAAACCCTGACACTGTCAAATGTCGCTAAACTTTTCATATGAAAAACTCACAGTAATACAGTCCACCTCGGTAGCTCAGTCGGATGCGGGTCTGACTGGTGATCAGGAGGGCACGGGCTCGATACCTGCCGAGGTCGGCAACATTTTTTCGTGGAGATTGATCATGAAATCGTTTCTACGGTCATTCTCTCCCTTCCGCTGATTCAAGAAGGGAAGTTGTCAGTCTCTGGCGAAAGGGTGTGCACTGTACTGGTTAACCGCTTACGTGTAAGCTTGCCCAGGAAAAGTGTTGATAGTTAAACTGACCGGCTCAAAAATGATCTAAATAGTGTTGACTGGGCAGTTAAACACAGTAATACAGCCACGGAGGTTTGTGGATATCACATTGTAAATACGTCATAAACACATTGGGAAACCCCAGTGTATAGATAGCAAAATGTTAAATTTACATGCAATCTGTTGTTGTTGTTGTTGTTTTTTAGTTCATCTCAAGTACACTCGCTTATTGAGGCGTTCGGAGGCGTAGGCATATTTTAGTCTGATGCACTGCAATTTTTGGGTCGATTGTTTATCAATCGACCTAAATTCACTAACTACAGAAGCTTACAGTCACTAAGTACAGAAGCTTCCCGCCTGCTCATGTCTACGCGATTATTGCTGATCATGTACAAAATCCAGGTTACAGTTATTTATAGCATCGCATTTTTCCCTGTGACGCCAGAGTGCTGTATAATGTAAAATCTGGACTGGACTTTGGCAAACGGTGTAGACCCAGATCAGAGGTCACAGAACGCAGCGTCTGATCAGGGAATACTCTGTTTGTTTAAAATACTGGAATTTACTATTAACCCATTTAGTACCAGAAACCCCAAAGCGGGTACCCAGGCAAACAGTGGAGGCCCAGATCAGACGCCGCAGAACGCGGCGTCTGATCAGGGCCTCCATTGTTCGCTAAAAGTTCAGCCATTTTCCAAACAAATTTTGAATAAAAGACAACATGACACCCCTAAATTTCAAAATGGACTCCTGCCATATATAAGGAGAAAAATTCCATTTGGTACAAAAAGGGTTAAGGGTCTTAGCCTGTGTCAGTACTTTGGGCATGTCAAAATAAAGCAGGCCTACGCACAATTCAGGAGTTCCATTATTACATACTATACTTCGATTTGAACTTGTTACGCTTTGTGCATCTAACGTAAAAATTATCTATTTGGGCCAATATCGCCTATTGTCATCTGCGTATGCATTTCACATGAAATGTATACTTTTTCGACTGAAAAACAAATTTTATTTCCCTTACCATCGGTATATGCCCGGGGTTTTGTTTGTTTGTATTAGAGTTTAACGGCCCAGTCAACACTATTTAGGTCATTTTTGAGCCGGTCAGTTTACCTACCCACACTTTTCCTGGGCAGACTTATACGTAAGCTGTTAACCAGTACAGTGCACATTATTTCGCCAGAAACTGACAACTGGCCTTCTTGAACCGGCGGTAGGGATATGCCCGAAGTAGATAATAATAATAATAATAATAATTCGTGAAAGGCGTGGAAAAATTACAAAAGGTGTGCTGTTCCAACATAACAATGCTACAGTCCATACTAGCAAAGTTTGTGTTTCAAACCTTAACCCCATCCAGCCTATTCCCCTGATTTGGCACCATCCCAGCAGGCAGGCGTCGCTAGGACAACGTCAAATCAACGTCGGTGCAACGTCACGACGTTGCACCGACGCAGATGTGACGTTGCTTAAACGTCATGATGTTGAACCAACGTCGATGTAACGTCAAAATTACGTCATGTGCCTGCTGGATGTTTCCGAACATGAAGGCAGAATTGCGTGGCTGTCACTTCCGGTCAGATGAAGAGCTTGAGGTTAAAGACCCTGAATTCTTCAAAATGGACATCGAATGGGGGAGTGTTCATTGCTGCGGGGTGACTACGTGGAAAAAGAAGAATCAAGCGTGACTCTAAGTAGGTAAGGCCTGATACTTATTGAACGACCCTCGTCAAAATGACAATGGGGTTAGCCCATTTTTACATAAAAACCCGTCAAATGAACATGGCAACAGTGCAGAACCGGATCAGACGCCGCATAAGTCCTTACTTTATTTTTCGGCAAAAATGATTTAATAATAAAAAAAAAAAACATAAAAAAACAACAAAAAAAAAAAAAAAAAAAAAACAGTCCACCAGAATACAATTGGGTTCTTGCAACTTTTTATTTTATGTATATGACAATAAAACTACGATCCAAGGAGTGAAAAAAAGTTCTACGGTTAAACCCGATTAAAAACATTTAAAACTTTATGACATAAGATACAAAATGATTTTTGCTCAATAATTGGTGTCCAATAATCTTTGATACCGGCGGTATTGTTATGTCTTAATACACCGGCACCTAGTCAATGACTGATTATCAAAATATTTTTCAGCCAAACAAAAAATTGTTCAAAAATTACTTCGTGTCAAGGCAAGTGTTCTTTACAGTTACAAAGGGTGCTAAAAATATTGGTTTTGAAGATTACTAGATCAGATCGCAATTTCCCCTCTGTTTACGGTCAGAGAACGACGATACAAATAAAAACATTAAATTCCTGTTCCTGAATAAAGACCACCATCAGGACTGCCATAAAGTGGTCTTATTTATGGGATGGTCTTAATAATTGATATGAAAAAATTAAGGGCAGGTGAGCGTCTTAATGCTGGAGTGGCCTTAATATCGGGTGTCTTAATAAGGACATTTTATTCTGTGTTTGATAGAGAGAAAGAAAGAAAGAAAAAAGAAAGAAAGAAAGACAGAAAATGTTAATCGGCGAATGATACATATAAACGTCATGATACCGTTAAGAGAGAAGGGCCCCCGCCCATCGGGGCTTGAAGAAATATATGGGCTGCATGATGCTTCCACGCAGAGCTGAATCTGACCCACACACGAGTACTGGTAAACCGCTTAGAGGATCTAAGCCTACCCAGGCAAAGCGGTGTGAGTGCCGGGCCGTCCATGCTTATAAACCCTATTGGTTTCATTGGGCGGCAGGGCTTGAGAAGTCATTTCATCTGACTGTCGTGTAAAAGTCCCACAAAATTGGAAGGAACGTCTCCAAAATTACCTTTACAGTGTTGACGGGGACGTAAAACCTCAAATCAAACAAAGTTAAGAGAGAAAGAAGGAATGAAAGAAAGAATGAAAACAAGAAAAAAGAAAGAAGGAAAAATACTGAAACAAAGTTGCTGGAAGAAAGGGACTGTGTGTGACTCTGTTACATGATAAAATAAATAGCAATTCACTATCCTAATGGCGCTAAACGTAGGAACGATTCAAATGTTGTTTCAACGTTAATTCAAGGTAGAGCAAAAGTCGTGTGTACCAGCTACATACAAACATTATGTACAGTAAAATTCCGCTATTAAGACCGCCTAAAATTAAGACAAATTATTAGTATGCTTTTAAAAGGATATTTAGTAGGTTGCAGGTACAATTCCTTTGTGTATTCTACATCCAGTGTGCTCTAGTGATAGACCGCCTTTGGGACTGTTCAAAAGTGGTCTTTAAGACCACTTTTGAACAATCCCAAAGGTGGTCTTAATATATGCATTTTACTGTATATTGAAGTAGAATGTTAGCTTAACGGTTTCACATGACCGAATATCCATTGATTGAGTCGTAAATCGCTTTAAAACGAGAGAGATTCACGGGTACATAGCCGGGGCTCTTTTATCAAGCAGTTGGGACTCTAATTCAAGCAGTTAATGTGTTGTCAGCTATTTATTAAACAGAACAGTAGTTCCATTCATCTAAGTGTGTAAATACTTAAATACTAGAAATATGGGTTACAAAGTAGCTTATAAACTTACCTATTAACTTCAAACTAACGTTAAAAAACTTTTGGAGCTATTTTATATACTCCCAAAACAGACACCCCAAATATTTCGAATTCACATTTTTCTTAATCAACTTTGTGTCCTGTAGATAAATAGAAACTAATAAAACATTTTTCCAATAGACAGTAACTCTTTCTTTTCAAACTTTTCACAATACAGGATGTATTGAACTGACATTATTGCGGCCTTAGCGACAGGGGAAATAATCCAGGTGATCAAAAGAATGACGCACTTGTAAATTAGTCTGTGTGTGGCTCTATCAGGGGAGACAACCGGCAATCAACTGAGGTAATGGCCAGATATGACCGACTCAGTATAAGAAGATAGATAGATAGATAAATTACTTGAATAGAATAATTTGCAGGTGTTGTTGCTGTTGTTGTTGTTCAGGTTTAACGTCCCCGTCCACACTGTTTATGTCATTTTGGAGACGATGCTTCCAATTTTGTGGGACTTTTACCCGACATTGAGATGAAAGGACACCTCAATCCCTGCCGCCCAATGAAACCAATAGGGCTTATATGCACTGGACGGTCTGACTCACACCACTTTGCCTGGACAGGCTTAGTCTGTCTAAGCGGTTTACCGGTGCTCATTAAACAGTCAAGGTCTGATCGGAGCCTTCGCCTTTCATTACGAAAGCACGCCTTCCTTAAATCCCACTTTCATATAGTAAAACTGGAGTTTACAGGGGTATACATTACTTTTTTTATTTCTGCTCAAAAACATAGAATGTGGGTACTCGTTAGAAGCACATTGACAACATAGAATGTGGATACTCGTTAGAACCGCCTCGCCGAGGCGGTTCTAACGAGTACCCACAATCTATTTTGAGCAGAAATATGAAAAAAAAATCAGTTTTTATCTGAAAATTTTCTCTTTTTTTGTGGTAAAATTTACAAAATATTTAAATAGCCATGTTTTCATAATGTTTGCCAGTCTTCCATTTTGGGATATTCCGTCTAAAATGGGTTAACACGAAACTTTATTGTAGTTGGTCTTGTGTGTGTTCTATGTCCCGTTAACAATAAGGCAAGATGGCGATGGTACTTTTTCTCTGCCTCATTTTTCTTCTTTCGTTCTTATAAAGCTGTGATGTTCAAAGGTCCTTACACAGGTATACTTACAGCTTTGCGGGGCAACGATCAGTGTGCCCCAAAGTCTATCTGATTAAACTTTGTACACTGTAGACGGTCTGTTGTAGTGGAGCAGCACTCCTAGAGAGGTGAACTGGAGTCTTCCAGGGATGATGTAGACACATCTCCGCTCGAAGTCTGTTCCTGTCCTCCATCATTCTTGGAGGAAAAAGGAGTTATTGGAAGAATTTACATGTAGGTAGCTGATTCTCTCAGTTAATGGCTCTCGTTAATAGGTACATATCATCTACGAGACCGTGAATTCTGTACTGCATCCCGAGTGTTTCATGTCTGCTTCGAACATGTGCCCCCTAACACCCTTCCCCCCCCCCCCCCCCCCCCCCCCCACTGAGAACAGAGCATCTCGGTTTAATCCTTAAGAGGCCAATGAAAACTGCATCTGAAAAAGTTGACTGTTAGTGTCGTCTGCTGCAGTTTCTTGCAAACTTTTCTAACACATTTTTGCATACAGGCATTTTTTTTTGGTTTTTGCATACAGGCAAGCAATGTGGACCCTGATCAGTCTGGTCTGGGTCCGGTGATCTCAACACTTATGACTTTTAAAATAACCAGCAGACAACATTTGTTATTATAGCAAAGCTGTAAGTATACCTGTGTAGGGACCTATGAACATCACAGCTTTATAAGAACGAAAGAAGAAAAATGAGGCGGAGAAAAAGTACCATCGCCATCTTGCCTTATTGTTATTTGTGATTGACGTCTTAAGGGGAATGGGAACACCTTCAGGGGATGCAACCTGTGTAAAATTATTTTTGTCTACCATATCAATGGGAGTCAACTCTTAAAGGGAAGAATTTGCTCTCACCAGGAGCAAATTCTTTCCTTTTAGAGTAGACCCCTTTTCAGTGCGACAGAGCTGATAGAAAAGCGAATAGGAAATTCCGAAAGTTGGTTCCCTTTGAAAAATGGCGGGAAAATCTACCAGGTGTTCCCATTTCCCTTTAGGGTTAAAATCTTGTCCGAAAGACGGAAGAGCATATGGAACTCAAAATCCTGAAAGATTCTGTCATTAGAAAGACATGCCTACGTTCGATAATGCGATGCTTCATGGCTCTGAGAAAAGAATACTTTTTGTGAATTTGGCTTCTTTTTTATTTCTGCCAAAAAAACATAGATCGTTGGAATTAAGTCGTGTTAGAACTGCGTCGATGATGCGATTCTAACACGTACCAACAATCTATGTTTTTGATTACACACGAAACTCATCACGAAAACACGCCTGTATAATTTTGACCCCTTAAAACCCCACTTTTATTCAATAAAACTGGGATTTACAGGGGTGTACATTATTTTTCTTAATTCTGCTGAGCAGAAAGACGCAAAAATATCAGCATTTTTTTCACTAAAAATGTTCCTTTCAATATATTTTACTTGGCGTGTTTTCGTAATGCCCAAGCTTTCCGATATAAATGTGCAATAAAACCTGTCAAAGCGGCCACCTCTGTTAAGCACTCAACCTGTATTTAGCAAGTCTGTTCCAGAAAGCAAGCATTTGTCTTTAAGGCATTTATTCTTGTAACAGTAGCACACATGTTCAAAATGGTTTCATTGCCCCTTGTGATATACTGTCTATAGCAGATCAAATGCAGTCACCCATTTTGTACCCGAAACCCCCTAACGGGTAGTTGGCAAACAGTTCAGGCCCAGATCAGACGCCGCAGAACGCGGCGTCTGGTCAGGGCCTGCACTGTTTGCAAAATTTACAGCCAATTTCCAAATAGTTTTGAAGAAAATAGAACCTGAAATCCCTACATTTTGAAATGGACTCCTCCTATATATAAGGTGGAAGATTCCATTTGGTACAAAAAAGGTTGATAGGGTGATAAGTAGCCCTTGTTTAATCATTTTGATTATATAATTTCGGTGTTCTCTTAACCATTGCTGAATAATTTATTTAGCCACACCCATTTCTGTCTATTAGCCACCAAATTACTTAGTTAATGTATTTGTTCAATACACAAACAGCATGACAGTGTAGATCCTGATCAGATGCCATCTGATCTGGATCTACACTGTTTGTAAAGGTAGGGGTTGTTGCATTCAGCAGGATAAGGTTTAATACAGGTTTCACGGACTAGTTCATGTGATATGCTACCAGCTTGCTATACTGAGTCATCTTAATGAGAGAGAGAGAGAGAGAGAGAGAGAGAGAGAGAGAGAGAGAGAGAGAGAGAGAGAGAGAGAGAGAGAGAGAGAGAGAGAGAGAGAGAGAGAGAGAGAGAGAGAGAGAAACAAGAGGGTAGTGATGGCCCTGGATCGCTCACCTGAACCACACTGTAGAAATGAAATGGTAGGTAATGCAGTAAGGTGCCTTGTCAGAAGGAAAATATATGCCAAATATGAATGTTCTATCTCAAATGGTTCAAAAGTTATAATGTAGGTCAAAGGTCAAGGTCACAGGTCAAACTTTTTGTGTGGATGTGAAGCCATTGTCACAAGGAATATACATGCCAAATATGAAGGCTCTATCTCAAATGGTTCCAAAGTCATGATTAAGTAGGTCACAGATCAAGGTCACGGGTCAAAATAATTTGCATGAGTGGGAAGACCTTATCACTAGGAACATACATGCCAAATATGAAGTCTCTACCTTAAATGGTTCAAAAGTTATGACAAAAAAACGGTCAAAGGTGAAAGTCACAGGTCAAAAATTTTGCATGGGTGGGAAGCCCTTGTCACAAGGAACCTACATCCTAAATATGAAGGCTGTACCTAAAATGGTTCAAAAGTTATGAGAAAGAAGATCAAAGGTCAAAGTCACAGGTCAAAATTTTTGTTTGGGTGGAAAGTCCTTGCCACATGGAACATACATGCCAAATATGAAGGCTCTACCTCAAATACTTCAAAAGTTATGATAAAGAAGGTCACATATCAAGGTCAAGGTCACAAGTCATTTTGTATGAATAGGAAGCCCTTGTCACAAGGAAACTACATGCCAAATATGAAGGCTCTATCTCAAATGCTTAAAAATTATGACAAAGTAGGTCAAAGGTCAAGGTCATAAGACAACATTTTTGTATGGGTGGGAAGGCCTTTTCAAAATGACATACGATACATGCCAAATATGGAGGCACTATCTCAAATGGTTCAAAAGTTATGATAAAGTAGGTCAAATGCCATGGTAAAGGTCACATATCATTTATATATAAACAGGAAGCCCTTGTCCCAAGAAACCTACATGCCAAATATGAAGGCTCTATCTCAAATGCTTCAAAAGTTATGACAAGTAGATCAAAGGTCAAGGTGATGGGTCAAACTTTTTGAATGGTTGGGAAAACCTTGTCACACGGAACAATCATGCCAAATATGAAGGCTCATATGGTTCAAAAGTTATGATAAAGTAGGTCAAGGTCACAGATCAAATTTATTTTATATGAGTGGGAAGCCCTGGTCACAAGGAACCTACATACCAAATATGAAGGTTCTATCTCAAAAGGTTCAAAAGTTACTTTTTGACCCGACATGACCCATATTCAAACTTGACCCAGATATTGTCAAGATGATAATTCTGAGCAAGTTTGATGATGATCGGACCAAAACTGGGGCCTCTATAGTGTTCACAAGGTCTATGATCTGACCTAATGACCTATTTTTTGACCCGATATGACCCGTATTCGAACTTGACCAAGTTATTGTCAAGATGATCATTCTGAGCATTCTACTTTCTATGATCTGACCTACTGATTGACAAGACATGACCCATATTCGAACTTGACCAAGTTATTGTCAAGATGATCATTCTGAGCATCCTACTTTCTATGATCTGACCTACTGATTGACCAGACATGACCCGTATTCGAAATTAACAGAGATATTGTCAAATGATCATTCTGAGCAAGTTTGATGATGATCGGACCAAAACTGTGGCCTCTAGAATGTTCACAAAGTTTTTCTATGATTTAACCCACTGACCTACTTTTTGACCCGACATGACCCATATTCGAACTTGACCGAGATATTGTCAAGTTTTCATTCTGGACAAGTTTGATGATGATCGGACCAAAACTTTGGCCTCTAGTGTGTTCACAAGGTTTTTCTATGATTTGACGTACTGACCTATGTGTTGACCCGACATGACCCATATTCGATCTTGACCACGATATTGTCAAGACTATCATTCTGAGAAAGTTTGATGATGATCGGACCAAAACTGTGGCCTTTAGTGTGTTCACAAGGTTTTTCTATGATTTGACCTACTAAACTACTTTTTGACTCGACATGACCCATATTCGAACTTGGTCGAGATATTGTCCAGATGATCATTCTGGGCAAGTTTGATGATGAGTGGACTAAAACTGTGGGCTCTAGTGTGTTCACAAGGTTTTTCTATGATTTGACCTACTCACCTCCTTTTTGACCCGATATGACCCATATTCCAACTTGTTCGAGATATTGTCAAGTCTGTCATTCTTGGCAAGTTTGATGATCATCGGACCAAAACTGTGGCCTCTAGTTTCACAAGGTTTTCCTATGATTTGACCTACTGACCTACTTTTTGACCCGACATGACCCATATTCGTACTAGACCGAGCTATTGTCAAGATGATCATTCTGAGCAAGTTTGATGATGATTGGTCCAAAACTGTGACTAGTGTGTTCACAAGAAAAGTTTATGCACAGACAAGGCACGACACCGCCGGACATCTCACGGTTACAAAAGCTCACCATGACGCTTGGCAGTTCATTTTAAGTCTGTTGTTCGTTTGAGTTTTATGTTCCATTAACAAATGAGAGGCCCAGGTGGGCCAGAAATCATTTAACTGGATGAGGCTGATCATTATATGTAACACTATGATATGGTGTCCATCAAATTGCTTTAAGCAATTCGAATCTTCATGTTGCCTTGATGCCTCTGCTAGGTTTCTGAACAGCTCAATCTGACTTAGTATCCCGGAGCCAGCTGTTCAAAACTAACGACGTCGTTAGTTAACGTATCGTTAAAACTTTGATCATTAAATATGGCAAATATGCTAATATTTTTGCTGAAAAAATGTGAGCAGCTTTTGCAGATGCAAAAGCTGCTCACATTTTTTCAGCAAAAATAACAAAATGTTTGATATTGTACTTGCTAGAACAACTAACAATATAACCACTAATGAGCTTGTTAAGCTAACCATGCTTTGAACAACTGGCCCCTGGAGAAGAGGAGCATAAAGATGTCCTTTTAAGAATTGCAAGACTGTCGCCATGTCAGTTATCTTGGATACCGGAATGAAGCGATTTTAGAAATTCATAGTCTTCATGTCATTCCAGTGCCTCCCACCAAGATTCGACTCAACTCGAGAGACCAGCTAAGAGCAGATGTGCTGAGATTTTCAAGATGGCTAAAAGAATGATTTAAACAAGTCCAGTCCTCCATGTGGTCCCACAGTTTCGGCTCAATTCTACTTACCCTTCAGGAACATATGGTGACTTGAGCTTTTCAAGCTGGCCGTCACGGTGGCCATCTTGGTTAGCTGAAGGGTATGATTTCAGCATTTCTGAATCTCCATGTTGCTCCAATGCCTTCCTTCAGGCATCAGCCCAATCCTTCTTTCGTTTTAGAAGATCTTCATGGCCATGTAGAATATTGGAACAGAACAATTTTGGCAATTCTGATCAGTCTTTCTATTCGGGAAATGATGTCCTTTGAAGAATTATAAGATGGCCACCATCTTCGATTATGGATCGAAATGATTTTAGCAATTCAGATGGCCATGGAATAGGCTGGCCTGGAGCTTTGCACCTAGCTGACCTAATAAGGTCAGATGGAGATTAAACCTTGATTTAGACACACATACCAAAGTCTAGAGCATGCTGGAATTGAACCAATAACCTCTAATTTTATAAGTCAAGTAGCTCAAAGACGTATATAATCAAAGTACTGAAAGTACTGAGGAAAGTTGATTTATGAGGCATAATTAGTTCAGATAATATTTGACAAGGTCCCAGGTTAAAATGGCAAAGTTGAAAAAGGAGTCATACCAAAGTTGACGATGAAAAAGCAAAAAAAAAAAAAAAAAAAAAAAAAAAAATTAATAAATAAACAAGAGGTCCATGATGGCCCTAGATCGGCCACCTGATCCATAGTGTAACAAGTATTACTGGCCCCAAGGCTGTAATTTGCATTATCTTGAGGGCTGTCTAAAAGGTCAAGCTTCATACCAAATATCAAAGACCGAAACCTTCTGGTTTCAAACAAGAAGATTTTTAAATGTTTTCTTATATAAGTCTATACAAGAGGGCCCAATGGCCCTATATCGCTCACCTGTGTACCACAAAATCATTAGAGTGTAGGAGACCACTTGACATTGCTACATACTAAATATCTAAGCTCAGGCAAAGCGGTGTCCATGCTTATAAACCCTACTGGTTTCATTGGGACACAGGGCTTGAGATGTAATTTCATCTCAATGTCTGGCAAAAGTCCCACAAAATTGGAAGAGACATCTCCAAAATGACCTATACAGTGTTGACGGGGATGTAAAACCACAAATCAAACAAAATCTATGCCTTATGGTTTTGGAGAAAAATGATATTTTTAAGTTTTTTCAAGTATAAGTCTATAGGAGCTAATGAGCCCTGGGGCTTGACCAATTTTGACCCAAAGAGCATGGTTGGCAGGATTTATGTAGGCGACCATTTTGTGTTGCTATATCTAAGGTCTGTACTTCATGGTTTCAAAGATGTTTGAAGCTTTTTCTATTATAAGTTTGTTGGAGTTTAGGGGCCACAGGATTTGGACCCCAGGGGCATGATTGGCAGGATTCATGTAGGCGACCACTCGACATTGCTACATGCTAAATACCTAAGCTCTGGGACTTATGGTTTCAGAGAAGAAGATTTTTGAAGATTTTTTTTCCCCATTTGAAGTTTTTTTTTTCATTATAAGGGCCCTGTGGTTTCAGAGAAGAAGATTTTTGAAGTTTCTCCAATTGTAAGTCTATGGAAGCTAAAGAGCCCTGGGGTGGGGCCAATTTGGATCCCAGGGGCATAACTGGCAGGATTTATGTAGGTGACCACTTGATGTTGCTACATACTAAAAATCTAAGTTCTGGGCCTTATGGTTTCAAAGGAAAAGATTTTTAAGTTTTTTTTTTCCATTATACGTCTATTGGAGGTGATGAGCTGGGGCGAGGCCAATTTTGACCCCAGGGGCAGGGTTAGCAGGATTTATGTAGCTGGCTATTTTATGTTGCTAGATACTAAATATCTAAGTTCTGTGCTTCACAGTTTCTGAGAAGAAGATTTTTGAAGCTTTTTTCCATTATGAGTCTATGGGAGCTAAGGGGCCCCGGGGCGTGGCCCATTTGGACCCCAGGGGCATGATTAACAGGAAATATGAAGGTGACCACTTGCCTTTGCTACATGCTAAATATCTAAGCTCTGGGCGCTGTGGTTTCAGAGAAGAAGATTTTTGAAGTTTTTTTTTTCCATTATGAGCCTATGGGAGCTAAGGGGGTCCCTGGGTGTGGCCCATTTGGACCCCAGGGGCATGATTGGCAGGAATTATGTAGGTGACCACTTGTCATTGCTACATGCTAAATACCTAAGCTCTGGGCCCTGTGGTTTCAGAGAAGAAGATTTTTGAAGCTTTTTTTTCCATTGTGAGTCTATGGGAGCTAAGGGGCCCCGGGGCGTGGCCAATTTGGACCCCACGGGCATGATTGGCAGGATTTATGTAGGTGACCACTTGCCATTGCAACATGCTAAATATCTAAGCTCTGGGCGCTGTGGTTTCAGAGAAGAAGGTTTTTTAAGCTTTTTTTCCATAATGAGTCTATAGGAGCTAAGGGGCCCCGGGGCGTGGCCCTTTTGGATCCCAGGGGCATGATTGGCAGGAATTATGTAGGTGACCACTTGCCGTTGCTATGTGCGTAATATCTAAGCTCTGGGCGCTGTGGTTTCAGAGAAGACGATTTTTTTAAGCTTTTTTCCATTATGAGTCTATGGGATCAAAGGGGCCCGGGCGCGTGGCCAATTTGGAACCTAGGGGCATGATTGGCAGGAATTATGTAGGTGACCAATTGCCCTTGCTACATGCTAAATATCTAAACTCTGGGCCCTGTGGTTTCAAAGAAGAAGATTTTTGATTTTTTTTCCCATTATGAGTCTATGGAAGCTAAGGGGCCCCGGGGTGTGGCCCATTTGGACCCTAGAGACATGATTGGCAGGATTTATGTAGGTGATCACTTGCCGTTGCTACATGGCAAATACCTCAGCTCTGGGCCCTGTGATTTCAGAGAAGATTTTTGAAGCTTTTTCCATTATAACTCTATAGGAGCCAAAGGGCCCCGGGGCGTGGCCCGTTTGGACCCCAGGCGCATGATTGGCAGGAATTATGTAGGTGACCACTTGCCGTTGCTACATGCTAAATATCTAAGCTCTGGGCCCTGCGGTTTCCGAGAAGAAGATCTTTGAAGCTTTTTGTTCCATTATGAGTCTGTGGGAGCGAACGGGCCCCGGGGCGTCGCTCATTTGGAACCCAGGGGCATGATTGGCAGGAATTGTGTAGGTGACCACTGGCGGCTGCTACATGCTAAATATCTAAGCTCTGGGCCCTGTGGTTTCAGAGAAGAAGGTTTTTGAAGCTTTTTTTCCATTATGAGTCTATGGGAGCTAAGGGGCTCCGGGGCGTGGCCCATTTGGACCCCAGGGGCATGATTGGCTGGAATTATGTAGGTTACCACTTGCCGTTGCTACATGCCAAATATCTCAGCTTGGGGCCCTGTGGTTTCAGAGAAGAAGATTTTTGAAGCTTTTTTTCCATTATGAGTCTATAGGAGCTAAAGGGCCCCGGGGCGTGGCCCGTTTTGACACCAGGGGCATGATTGGCAGGAATTATGTAGGTGACCACTTGCTGTTGCTACATGCTAAATATCTAAGCTCTGGGCTTTGTGGTTTCCGATAAGAAGATTTTTGAAGCTTTTTGTTCCATTATGAGTCTATGGGAGCGACGGGGCCCCGGAGCGTCCCCCATTTGGAACCCAGGGGCATGATTGGCAGGAAATATGAAGGTGACCACAAGCCATTGCTTCATGCTAAATATCTAAGCTCTGGACCCCTTGGTTTCAGAGAAGAAGATTTTTGAAGCTTTTTTTCCATTATGAGTCTATGGGAGCCAAGGGGCCCCGGGGTGTGGCCAATTTGGGCCCCAGGAGCATGACTGGCAGGAATTATGTAGGTGACCATTTGCCGTTGCTACATGCCAAATATCTCAGCTCTGGGCCCTGTGGTTTCAGAGAAGAAGATTTTTGAAGCTTTTTTCCATTATGAGTCTATGGGAGCTAAAGGGTCCCGGGGCGTGGCCCCTTTGGACCCCAGGGGCATGATTGGCAGGAATTATGTAGGTGACCACTTGCCATTGCTACATGCTAAATATCTAAGCTCTGGGCGCTGTGGTTTCCGAGAAGAAGATTTTTGAAGCTTTTTGTTCCATTATGAGTCTATGGGAGCGAAGGGGCCCCGGGGCGTGGCCAATTTGGAGCCAGGGGCATGATTGGCAGGAATTATGCAGGTGACCACTGGCCATTGCTACATGCTAAATATCTAAGCTCTGGACCCTGTGGTTTCAGAAAAGAAGATTTTTGAAGCTTTTTTCCATTATGATTCTATGGAAGCTAAGGGGCCCCGGGATGTGGCCAATTCGGGCCCCAGGGGCATGATTGGCAGGAATTATGTAGGTGACCACTTGCCATTGCTACATGCTAAATATCTAAGCTCTGGGCCCTGTGGTTTCCGAGAAGAAGATTTTTGAAGCTTTTTGTTCCATTATGAGTCTATGGGAGCAAAGGGGCCCCGGGGCGTGGCCAATTTGGACCCCAGGGGCATGATTGACAGGAATTATGTAGGTGACCACTGGCCATTGCTACATGCTAAATATCTAAGCTCTGGACCCTGTGGTTTCAGAGAAGAAGCTTTTTGAAGCTTTTTTCCATTATGAGTCTATGGAAGCTAAGGGGCCCCGGGGTGTGGCTAATTTGGGCTCCAGGGGCATGATTGGCAGGAATTATGTAGGTGACCACTTGCCATTGCTACATGCTAAATATCTTAGCTCTGGGCCCTGTGGTTTCCGAGAAGAAGATTTTTGAAGCTTTTTGTTCCATTATGAGTCTATGGGAGCGAAGGGGCCCCGGGGCGTGGCCAATTTGGACCCCAAGAGCATGATTGGCAGGAATTATGTTGGTGACCACTGGCCGTTAATACATGCTAAATATCTAAGCTCTGGGCCCTGTGGTTTCAGAGAAGAAGATATTTTAATTTTTTCCCATTGTAAGTCTATGGGAGCTATATGTTGCCATGGCAACCACAATTCCAATCTGATCAGCCCAAAAACCTTATACAGCCTTTCCCCCTACCTGATGATGCTTCTCATGAAATTTGATAAAGATTGACCATGGGATATTAGAGATATACTTGTTTGAAATTGTTTACGGACGCACGGACGGACGGACGACGGACAAAAAGTGATCACAAAAGCTCACC
The DNA here is from genome assembly GCA_963580285.1 of Lucinisca nassula. Lineage (NCBI taxonomy): Eukaryota > Metazoa > Mollusca > Bivalvia > Lucinida > Lucinidae > Lucinisca > Lucinisca nassula. The sequence goes on from OY757020.1 coordinate 66,810,732, forward strand.
TTGTCACTACGTGACAGGTGAGCTAATAAAACCTGTGGGACCCGGGACTGGGTCATTTTTGGCCCCAGGGCTATATTTTGAACAATCTTGGTAGAAATCCACAAGACCAAGCTTCATGCCAGATATCAAAGACCTTGGCCTTCTGACTTCAGACAAGAAGATTTTCAAAGGTTTTCCCAATTAAGTCTATGTAAAAGAAGTGGGCCACGGGCTGAGCCCATTTATGGCCTCAGGGCAATAATTTGAACAATTTTCGAAGAAATCCACTAGATGAAGCTTCATACCAAATATCAATGACCTTGCCCTTCTGGTTTCAGACAAGACCATTTTCAAAGGTTTTCCCTATATAAGTCTATGTAAAACCAGTGGGCACCAGGGTGGGCCCATTTTTGGTCCCAGGGCTATAATTTGAACATTCTTGGTAGGGGTCTACTAGACTAGCTTCATACCAGATATCAAAGAACTAGGCCTTGTGATTTCAGACAAGTAGATTTTAAAGGTTTTCCCTTATAAGCCAATTTAAAACAGGTGGACCCTGGGGAGGGTCTAATTTTGGCTCCAGGGCTATAATTTGAACAATCTTATTAGAGGTCCACAAGATGAAGCTTCATACCAAATATCAAAGACCTGAGTCATCTGGTTTCAGGCAGGAAGATTTTTAAAGGTTTTCCCTATATAAGTCCGGCCAAGGCAGAGCCATTTTTGGCCCCAAGGCTTTAATTTGAACAATCTTGGTCGAGGTCCATCAGATGAAGCTTCATACCAAATTTCAAAGACCCTGAGTCTTATGGTTTCAGACAAGAAGATTTATAAATATTTTCCCTACATAAGTCTATGTAAAACCAGTGGGCCCCCGGGAGGGGCATTTTTGGCCCCAGGGCTATAATTTGAACAATCTTGATAGAGGTCCACTAGACCAAGCTTCATTTCAAATACTAGACAAAGTGCCCAACAGGGCACATATACCCCTGGCCAGTGCCATCGCCTCGGCTGAAAATGGAAATGTAAAAATGCTTCTTTGCATATAGAGGCCATATTCCATATAAAAGGTAATGTTATAGAGATATCCTGTATCAAATACATAGAGATTCTAACATAGTTACAGAGATATCAGCAATGAAAAAGGTTTAACACAAAACTTTGACGTAAAAGTCGAAGAACCGATGAACAGCCCACCAAAAGCTTAGATAATCCATATGAATGATAGCGTTATAGAGATATCCATTACCAAATATGAAGAGAATGTAACATGTGGTTAATGATATGAGCAATCAAAAAGGTTGAACGCAAAACTTTGACGTATATGTTGATGAACAGACAGACGGATAGACAGCCAACCCAGGGGCTTGACCTTGGAGCTTAGATGTTCCAAATAAAAGGTAGTGCTATAAAAATATCCTGTACCATATATGAAGAGAATCTATTATGTGGTTACAGAGATATAAGGAATCAAAAAGGTTAAGCACAAAAACTTGGACATAAAAAGTTGACAAACGGACAGACAGCCCACCCATGGGCTTGACCCAGGGGCTTAGATATTCCATACGAAAGGTAATGCTATAGAGATACCCTTTACCAAATAAGAAGAGAATGTAACATGTGGTTACAAAGATGTGAGCAATCAAAAAGGTTTAACGCAAAACTTTGATGTAAACGTTGATGAACGGACAGACTGATGGACATCCCATCCAGGGGCTTGACCCAGGAGCTTAGATATTCCAAATAAAAGGTAAAGCTACAGAGATATCCTGTACCAAATATGAAGAGAATCCAACATGTGGTTACAGAGATATGAGCAATCAAACACAAAACTTTGACGTAAAAGTTGACAAACAGACGGACAGCCCACCCAGGGGCTTAGATATTCCATACGAAAGGTAATGCTATAGAGATATGCATTACCAAATATGAAGAGAATCTAACAAGTGGTAAAGGAGACATGAGCAATCAAATAGGTTTAACGCAAAACTTTGACGTAAAGGCTGACGAACGGTGGGACGAACGGAAGTACGAACGAAGAAACAAACGAAGTAACTAATGAATGAACGAATAGATAGAAAGACGAAAACTATATACCCCCTGACATACTTCGTATTTGGGGAGTATAATAAAAGACCTGAGCCTTCTGGTTTCAGAAGTTTTTTAAAGATTTTCCCTATATAAGTCTATGTAAAGCCAAAGGGCCCCGGGGCGGGGACATTTTTGACCCCAGGGCTATAATTTGAACAATCTTGATAGAAGTCCACTAAATGAAGCTTCACACCAAATATCAAAGACATGGGCCTTGCGGTTTCAGAGAAGATTTTTTAAGGTTTTTCCAACATGAGTCAATGTAAAACCAAAGGGCCCTGGAACGGAGCATTTTTGGTGCAAGGCCGAAAATTTGAACAAGCTTGGTAGATGTCCACTAGATGAAGCTACACAACAAATATCAAAGACCAGGGCCATGTTGTTTCAGAGGAGATTTTTTAAGATTTTTCCTATGTAAGTCAATGTAAAACCAAAATGGCCCTGGGTTCAGGGGTATTTTTGGCCTCAGGGCTATAATTTGAATAATCACAACACCAAGCTTCATACTAAATTTCAAACACCTGAGCCTACTGGCATTTTTGGTACCAGGGCTATAATTTGAACAATATTCATAAAGGTCCACAAGACGAAGCTCCATACCAATTATCAAACACCTGAGCCTTCTGGTTTCAGACAAGAAGATTTTTAAAGGTTTTCCCTATATAAGTCAATGTAAAACCAAAGAGTCCCCAGGGCGGGTGCATTTTTGGTCCCAGGGCTATAATTTGAAAGTCTTGATAGAGGTTCATTGAATGAAGCTTCACACCAAATATCAAAGACCTGGGCCTTGTTGTTTCAGAGAAGAAGATTTTTAAAGATATTCCCTATATACGTCTATGTAAAGACAAAGCCTCATTCCAAATAGTAAACATCTGGGGTGGATCTAAATACCACAAACCACCACAAGCTACCAAAAACCACCACAAACTACAATGCAGCTTTTAATTTTCAACATTTTTTAAAATAAATGCAGAAAAAATCATGAAACTTTGCAAACCCTTGGTACAACAATTTACAACATGCAGCACATACTTATTATTTACAGAATTCAGCATTATTATACATGTAATAAAGTGTATTAATATCCAGGATGGGATGTTAGACAATAAAACTGCAATTTAACTTTAAAATTTTGAATTTAAAATCAGTCTTTTCTAAGGTCTTTTATGGGACAAAGTAGAAAAACATATCTTTGTGTTGGGGAAAATGAAAAGTTTTTTCCTGTGAAAGCATAGTTTCAATGTAATTTTCATGAATGTATACAAAATCAGTACCCATAAGCATATTGTATCCTTATCAATGATATCACAGCCATCTTTTCTTATAAGTGCCATTATTATTGACTACCAGTAAAAGAAGTCATAAATTTAACTAGCTACAGTCTCAATTTCTATAAAATGATTTACAGCATCCATGATCCAGATGAAATGGTTTTATAAAGCGCCATTATTGCACAAATATCTATAACCCAAAGTACATTTATTTGATGCTGTTATCCTCCCAATTATAAATTGCTGAAAAATGTCAATTTTGGAGATTTTTTACTGTTTTGTATGGATTGTCATTTTCTGTATTGTACATGCCTACTTTCACATTTTAATCCTCTGTCTGTTCAGTCAATTCTTGTTTTCAAAAAAAAATAAAAAAATTGAGTGATAAAAAAATAGAACACCTTAGATTATTAAATGTAAAATATCAAATCTCTTTTGTTTCTATATTCTGCTATTTTTTTTTACTTATTAAAGTTATGACTGCTACTAAGTGTATGATAATTTGTGATATTCTGTTAAAATTGCCATAAGATGAATTCATTAAAAGTGGTGAAATTTCTTAAACTATTCTCTTAATACGTTTTTTTCACCTGTGGAATTATTCATCTTAAATATATAATGCTGAATTCTGTAATAAGTATGCGCTACATGTTGAAAATTGTTGTACCAAGGGTTTGCAAAGTTTCATGATTTTTTCTGAATGTTGAAAATTAAAAGCTGCATTGTGGTTTGTGGTTGTTTGTGGTGGTTTGTGGTATTTAGATCCTCCCAACATCTGAGCCTTCTGGTTTCAGACAAGAAGATTTTCCCTATATAAGTCTATGTAAAAGCAATGGGCCCCGCCATTTTTGGCCTCAGGACTATAATTTGAACAATCTTGATACGAGGGGCAACAAGAAAAAGCTTCATACCAAATATCAAAGACCTGCACCTTCTGGTTTCAGAAAAGAAGATTTTTAAAGATTTTTCAAATATAAATCTATGTAAAACCAAAGAGCCCCCGGCGGGGGCATTTTTTGTCCCAGGGCTATAATTTGAAGAGTCTTGATAGAGGTTCATTAGATGAAGCTTCACACCAAATATCAAAGCCCTGGGCCTTGGGGTTTCAGAGAAGATTTTTAAAGATATTCCCAATATAAGTCTATGTAAAACCAAAGGGCCACGGGGCGGGGGCATTTTTGGCCCCAGGGCTATAATTTGAACAATCTTGATAGAGGTCCATTAGATGAAGCTTCACACCAAATATCGAAGATCTGAGCCTTGCAGTTTCAGAGAAGATATTAAAAGATTTTCCCTATATAAGTCTATGTAAAACCAAAGGGCCCCTGGGCTATAATTTGAACAATCTTGATAGAGATCCACTAGATGAAGCTTCACACCAAATATCAATGACCTGGGCCTTGCAGTTTCAGAGAAGATTTTTAAAGAGTCGGTGTAAAACCAAAGGGCTCTGGGGCAGGGGCATTTTTGGCCCCAGGGCTATAATTTGAACAATCTTGGTAGAGGTCCACTAGATGAAGCTTCATACCAAATATCAAAGATCAGGGCCATGCAGTTTCAGAGAACATTTTTAAAGTTTTCAGTAAACAAAAAATATTTTTGGCTCCTGTGACCTAGATGTTCAACGGACTGGAACTGTTTGAACAACTTTGAATGGAGACCACCTAAGGATCATTCTTGTGAAGTTTGGTCAAAATCCGATCAGTGGTTAAGGAGATGTCATTTGAAGAAAAAGTTTAAGCACGGACGGACACACGACGGACAAACAGTGATCCCAAAAGCTCACCTCGTCACTAAGTAAAAATGCCAAAAAAGTAAGAAATTCATGCTAATGCCATAAATTTCAAAATTAGCTCAGTACATTTGCCTCAGTACTTTCCCACCTCAACCGGCCCCGATAGCTCAGTTGGTAGAGTGTCGGGTCCGGGGAATGGGAGGTCACGAGTTCGATCCCGGGCCGCGCAAACCAAAGTCGTTAAAAATGGTACTAGCTGCTCCCAGCTGGGCACTCAGATTTACGGGGTAGAGCTAGGACTGGTCGACCCAGTGTCAGGATAATGTGACTGGGTGTGGTATCATGTAATGTGTCTGGGCATGATACTTCAGTGAGGCAGCACTATAAAAGTGAGCATTGAGCTCCCTGTCGTAACCAGACACCGTCGTGATATGACTGAAAAATTGTTGAAAGCGACGTTAAACCCGAATTCACACACACACACACACACACACACACACTTTCCCACCTGCTAAAAATTCTAACGGACAAGTTCTATGTTCCATCGGTTGTGGAGACATAATGAAAGCACTGACAGCACTGGAGGGAACTACTGTTTCGGAGATGATCCTGAACAGTTGCTAACATTTCCTATTTAACCCTAACTTTCCTGTACTGAAAGCAAACAATTTAGTTCCTGATCAGATCCTGCATTCCGGGGTGTCTAACCCTTAAAGTTCTGTACTGTAAGCAAACAATGTAGACCCTGATCAGACGCCACATTCTGCTATGTCGATCTGGGTCTGCATTGTTTGACGAAGTCTAGCTCATGATGCCAGTCCATATATAGATACCGACATTACCGCAAAAGGATAAAATTAACACGGCCATTTTCTATAAATAACTTACATGAAGAGATATTCACGTGGACTCCAGCACTGAAAGAGATTTTGTGCTTTAGTAACTTTGGGTTGATTAATAAACAAACAACCCAAAAAGGAGAATAACTCTACTATGGCAAGTTGCAGGAAAAAAAAAAAGGTCATTTGTTAAACACTTTAATTTCAACATTGTAAGCTGACAGTGTAGACTGATAAGATGCAGTTTTTAGCCATGTCCAAAACCCGTTTATTCCCACTCGTACTGTAGTGCAACACACATGGCCAGAGAAGCTTATTCACCCATAATGCTAATTGTTCCCTTATTGGAACAATTGGAAACCGTGAAGACCCTGATTAGAGGCTACAGAATGTGGCCTCTGATGGGTGTCTTCATAGCTAGAAAAGTCCTATTCAGAAACTCGGGAGTGAGAGGGTAAAACTTCAAACCAGTAACATGTATATACATGTACTTGAAATAACTCGAAAGAGCGTAGGAAAATAGTTGCTGGCATTGTTACGTGACAGATAAAACACTACCATAATGATCTTAAGAATTGGGACAGATAGACCAAAGCAAAAAGTGCAAACCCAGATCAGACTGCTCCTGTAGGAGCATTCTGATCAAGGTCTACACTGTTTGCCACTCTGTATGCACCTTTAGGACTCCTTGCTGGATCGTGAAACAAATTTCTCACTTTTTTTCTTTTTTTTTTAGGAGAATCATAGCGAGTCTTTAATGTGTCCGAATTTTCACGGTACTTACATTTTCCAGCAAAAATTTCAGTGATATTGTACTTGCTAGAAAAGTAAACAATTTGACCAATCATGAGTTTGAAGCTTGTGATGCTAGCAAAGGCTGGACCAAACCTGTTGCCAAACTTGGTTTTGTTTTGCTTGATTTGAGGTTTAACGTCCCTGTCAACACTGTAAAAGTCATTTTGGAGACATTGCTTCCAATTTTTACCCGACAATGAGATGAAATGACATCTCAAGCCCTGTCGCCCAATGAAACCAATAGGGTTTATTAGCGGTTCCTGGACAGGCTTAGATCCTCTAAGTGGTTTACCAGTACTAGTGTGCGGGCCGGATTCAGCTCTGCGTGGAAGCATCATGCAAACCCATATATTTCCTCAAGCCCCTATGGGCGTGGGCTTTGCCAAACTTGGTGTGTCACAGGAAACCCACAGGGGTGAATTTGTGTTTGTGAGGCTACCTTGGTTTAAAGGCGCTTCTGAAAGTCTGGAGAAGCCTGGGATCGAACCCAGGATCTCTGGTTTATGAGGACAGCAGCTTATTCACTACACTGCAAAGGCTTCTTCACAGGGGTGAGAGATGTAATGTTTAAGAGACAGCCACAGGGCTAATGGGTTACTGCTTTTACCCAGGAGGCCAATTATAGACTAGATGGTGCTACTTTACAAGGGGTAAAACACATAACCAAAGCATGAAATGTTAGGCATGAAATTTTAATCAGAGCATTCGTATATTTCATATTCTCTATGTACACACGGCCATAAACATTCAAAATGACAAACTAGAAATTGCACTCTTTTACAATTTTTTTAACTGAAAACAAATATATGTAAGTGCGAAACAGAAATGTTCATATTCCCTGATAATGAAGTTTACCAAGGATAATAAGGGATTAGTTTCCATATTTCTTGTTAGGAACATATTTTGTGGGTACTTGTTAGAATCGCCTCATCGAGGCGATTCTAACAAGTACCCACAAAATATGTTTCCATGGAGAAACAAGTAAAAATAACCCCAAATTATCTTCAATACTCCTCATTATCTTAAGATATGATAAACTCTTAAGGATCAGATGACATTTTCAAACTTTTTTTTTCCTTACATTCTCTGAAAAATGTCATCTGCTCTTTGATTCTGATTGGTGTCTTAAGAGTTACGTCATACATAAATATTGCTCTTCTGAGGTCAACACACATTAAATTACAAGCAAATAGCAATGAAAATGAAATCAAAGCCAGAACTATTAAACCTTGCTGACTCATGAAACAAAATTTGTAAAACTTTTAGGAGAACTGCAGCAAGTTCTCAAGGTGTCCGAATTTTTAGGATTTTTACGGTAAATGAAAATTCTCCCAAAATTCTCCCAAATATATCAATTATTACAGTCACAGAATTTTTTCTAGAGGCTGACAAACAAGTTCGAAACAGCTTTGGTAAATGAGCCATGGCCTTTAATTGTACTGAGTACTATAATGATCCTAAGAATTGGGTCAGACAGGCCTAACAAACAGTGCAGACCAAAATCAGACTGCTCCTAAAGGGAGCAGTCTGATCAGGGTCTGCACTGTTTGCCATTCTTTCTACACCTTTTGGACTCCTTACTGCACCATGAAACAAATTTGTTTAAATTGTAGGAGAATTACAGCAAGCCCTCAAGTTGTCCCCATTTTTAGAATTTTTACTGCAGTATGCAAATGTCCAAAAACATTCTCGCATGACAAAAATCATGTGACAAGAACTCTTTTTTTTTTATTTTTACAAAACTGCCTGACTCAGCCACAGATTAAGTAATTTAAATGACCCAGTTATAAATTAAGTGATTTAAATTATTATGTAAACCATATTTTACATGAATTTTTGGCAGTTTCAGGAACATAAACTATCAAAAAGATCACAACTTATTATTTTCAACATGTACATGTATTTACATCTACACATGTATTTTACAGTCTATTTCACAAAGAGCACTTCTATAAATAAACATCAGACAGCTGACTCACTCACTCAAACACACACATACACTTATCTCCAAACTAATGCCCATTTACTCTCTACCTACACATAAATACTCAGGGACACAGCGTAGTTCTACTCAGGCAAAACAGGTCCTTGGCATTCACCTTATTTGCATTATCTGCCAGTTCCTAGTCTTAACATTATCAGTGTTGGAAAAACAGGTAACCAGACCCCCCTGACCTTGAAAGGTCAGGGTGGTCTGGTTACCTGTTTTTCCAATATTGACAATGTGCAAGCTGGGAGCCAGCAAATAATGCAAATATGGTGAATAAAGATGCCCCAAGACCATTCTTGTGCTAAAATGAGGCTTTAGGCATATACAGACCACAATGGTATAGATCAACCATGCCCATTTGCGTGGAGTTGATCTGCGCCTTTATTTTATGCCAATCCGGCCTTCATGCCAATTCAAACAGGTACATGCACAAGCAATATAATTTATCCAAATTTTAATCAAATATTCCTGAAAAAGTTTTCAGATATCAAATCGATCTGACGGACCTTTGTGGCCCAATAGTTAGGAGCACTGAATCTTGACCCATAAAATACCAATCACGACAACTGTCATCTGCTGTTTACTTTAAAAGTCATTTTTGCAAACAGTGTGGACCCAGATCAGACTGCTCCTCTAGGAGCAGTCTGATCTGGGTCCACACGGTTTGCCTGTATGAAAAATATTTCAAACAAGAGCATCGGTGAAACCGAGGAATGCTCCCCGAAGATGCGCAGTAGTAGGAGGGTTATTTTAGTGAAATGATCCTATACACTTTGAAGTTTGATAAGATTTGTTTGAAGACAAAGGTTATGGGTACTCGTTAGAACCGTCTGAATGAGGAGGTTCTAATGAGTACCCTTAGCTGATGTTTGGAGTACAAATAAAGTAGGTAGTGATTTTCAAAAAAAAAAAAGAGAAATGTATGGCCCCTTCCCTGCAAGGACCTGTAAATCTTAAACCATAAGGCTAAGAAACTCAATTTTGTGTTCCCTAGTAAGTGATTTTCAAAATGCTCGGCAATTTGTCACAAGGAATACACATGTGAATCATGAAAGCCCTATCACCCATGGTTATGAAATAACAGGAGATATTTTTTTTGAAAAAGGGGAGATGATTAGTGAAAATAAGCAATATAGTAATGGCCCTTTGTCAGAATGTAGCCTGACAAACACACACCCAAATGCAATTTGTCAGGATGTAGGTCTTGCGATGTGTGATGTTTCATGAGAGTAGACAAAATACTTTTGAAGTTATCACCGAGGTTAAGGTTTTTGGTTTAGGTGTGACAAACACACAAGTTATTCTCCTTTGTCAGAATGTAGGTCTTGTGATGGTAAGTATGTGTGTGAAGTTTCATAAGAGTAGGGCCAGGTTAAGGCGTGACAAACACGAGTTTCGGGGCGTCTGATCTGGGCCTGTACTGTTTGCCACTTACCCCTTTTGGTGTTTCCGGTACCAAATGGGTTTAACCTAAAGTCTAAGAATTCCCTAGTTAGTGATTTTCAAAAAAGACTGCAAAAATAAGAAGAAATGTAAGGCCCCTTCCGTGCAAGGGCATGTAAATCTTAAACCATAAGACAAAGAAACTCAGTTTTGTGTTCCCTAGTAAGTGATTTTCAATGAAGAATGTCACAAGGAATATATATGTGAAATATGAAAGCCCTATTACCCATGGTTATGAAACAACAGGAGATATTTTTTGAAAAAGGGGAGATAATTCAGTGAAAATAAGCAACATAATTATGGCCCTTTGTCAGAATGTAGGTTTTGTAATGGTAAGTATGTGTGTGAAGTTTAATGAGAGTAGGATAAATACTTCTAAAATTTTGACCGAGTTTAAGTTGTTTGGTTATTGCCTGACAAACACACACCGAAAAGCAATATAGTTATGGCCCTTTGTCAGAATGTAGGTCTTGTGATAGTAAGTAAGTGTGTGCAGTTTCATGAGAGTAGGGCAAATACTTTTGAAGTTATCACCGAGGTTAAGTTTTTTGGTTAAGGCGTGACAAACACACGGACAAAAGCAATATGGTTTGTCAGAATGTAGGTCTTAAGATTGTTAGTATGAGTGTGAAGTTTCATGGGAGTAGGGATGATACTTTTGAAGTTATAACCGGTTAAATGTTTTGGTTTAGATTTGAAACTGACTGACAAGGAGATTACTATAGGGCACCCAAAATACTGTGTGGGGCCCTAATTAAGAAGGGAAGTAACTCCGTAAATACTGTTGGTGGGGTTATGCTTCTTGCATTCTGCGATTTCTCTCATAGCCCCCTATCAGTGTATCAAGTTTCACTAAATTACCTTTAAAACTTTTAGAGATATGCTCCGGACAAGCTTAATATAGCAAAAACTAAAAAGGGAAATAACTCTGTAATTACTTGTGATAGAGTTACAGTTCTTGCACTCTGCACTTCCTCTGATGGCCATCTATCAATGTATCAAGTTTCACTTAAATCCCTTCTATACTTTCAGAGATATGCTCCGGACAATTTTTTCATTGAAATAGTTAAGAAGGGAAGTAACTCCATAAATACTGGTGACAGGGTTATGGTTCTTGTATTTTACGATTCCCCTCATCGCCCTCTATCAGTATATCAAGTTTCACTTAAATACCTTTAATACTTTTAGAGATATACACGGACGGACAGAGGGACGGTCGGACAAAGCGGCGACTATATGGCTCCCCCTTTGGGGAGCATTAAAAGTTTGCAAGAAGATTCAGCAGACGACATAAGCAGACAACATTTTCAGATATAGTTTTTCTCGGCATCTTAAGGGTTAATCAGTAGCTCTCTCACTGCTATGGCTTCAAGCCTTGTTAGTGTCACCTGTGGGGTGCCAAGTTCTGCAACAGAAGATTGTCTGGTTTCTCTCCAGGTACTCATTTTTGCCCACATCTGATTAAAGATTGGCTACCGGTAGATGTTAGTGAAATAATCCTTGAAAAGCCCATAAAACCAAAATTAAAAAAAAAAAATCAATTGGGCTTTCTAGTAGCTCTCACATCAAGCTACAGTACTGTTGGTTTTAAATAACATCCACTAGAGAACACTTGATATCACTGCATTAACAGTCTTCACTGTAACACACTCCACTGACCCACAATCATACAGATATCACATACCTGTATCATATAATCAAAAACAGCTCAAGAAAACACAACAATGAAAATTTATCAACACTTTAAACAGTGCCATCTAGTGATTAATGCATACACTGCAAAGGGAGGCTATCCTTGCAACACTTATCAGCCTGCACATCCATCAGGCTAGTGATTTTGTTTACTGATCTTTGGTTATCTTGGAATCTATAGCTGAAGTGGTAATTGTAACACATCTGTGTGATATAGTGCTTTCATTGCAGCATTATTTGCTCAAAAGTGGCTACTATTCCGATGAAAAGTTGTTATTTTATAACCCAAACATAGGTTGTGGTTGCTGGTTAGAACCGTGGTTAAGAGGGGACTTGTTTAAATGATGAGTACCATTTGCATAGCTATTTGTATCAGTCTACAAGGTTCAAAGGGTCAAAAGAATGATTTCCTTTTAGAGCTAACCCCTACCACTATTTTAAAGACAGACAAACATTTTTGATGAATAACCTCCCTTGACAGAGAATCAACTCCCCTTAATTCACGGAAGTCGAACATAATAGCAATATACCAATATTCATTTTGTAACTGTCTTGGCCCAGTTCTTCAAAGCCTCATTTAAGGGAAATGGAAACACCTTCAGGGGAGACAAACTCTTGCAAAAGTACTTTTGTCTCCCATGTCAAAGGGGTCAACTCTTAAAGGAAAGAATTTGCTCCTCAGGAGCAAATTCTTTCCTTTAAGAGCAGACCCCTTTTCAGTGGGACAGGGCTGATAGAAAAGCGAATAGGAAGTTGTCTCCCTTTGAAAAATGGCGGAAAAAATCTGCCAGGTGTTCTATTTCCCCTTAAACTTTACAAACTCATCAGTCGACAAAACATAGCATAGTAACCGTATGTACTTGTATTCGGACAGACAGGTCTGGGCAAACAGTGTGGACCCAGATGAGCTGCCGCTGTATGCGGCATCTCATCAGGGTCTACACTGTTATGCCACTCATCCAGCTGTATTTAGACACAACATCAAGCAGTAAATTGTCATTGTTCAAGTTTAAGAACAAGTACATACAATACATACAGTAAATATGGTGTACTGATCATACAAGTTCAGTTTCTGAAACGTGTGTATTTTTGCTGCAAAAGCTGTGAAATGTGAAAAGCTACTGATCGTGTTTTTTTTTTTTCAGCAAAAATACGATTTTCTGCCACAGTAAATGACTGAAGTTTAACTGAACCGCTAACTAATGAATGAATTTGTTGGCTTTGAACAGCTGGGCCCAGTAACTTGAACCCTGCTCTACCGTTTAAAATTCATGCAAGTACAATCACTAACGCACAATTCTGGACGGTATTCAGGCATATGGAAAATGCGAATACACAGATGGAGAATGAAGTGATGAATATGGAACAGAAGCATTGCTCTTCAAAACGAGGCATAACGGAGATAATTAACCCTTATCCTGCTGAATAAATTAATATGGCCACACTCATTTCAGACTATCTACCAATCAAATAGCTTGACATATTGTATTCTTTAAATTCACAAACTGCATGACAGTGTAGATCCTGAGCAGAGGAAGTCATCTGATCTGGATCTACACTGTTTGCAAGATAGGGCCGTTGTCTCCTGCAGGATAAAAGTCAAGAGACAATTTTACTTATTTTTTGTGAGAAATGTATGTTGCAGGTTCTTGTTAGAATTGCTTCATTTAAGTACCCACCACATTTTCATGGAGAAAAAAGAAACTATTTTTTAATCTCCTAGTCTGGAGCTTTTGTTTTGATTGTGTTAATGGCCGTATGAACATTATTAAGATGATGCTGAGCTGACCATTATATTAGGTATAAACCGAATTTTCATATGCACGTTAAGGGTATTTAAGCAGTATTTATCCACTTTATCATTGTGTGTGTCTGTGAGCTTGTGCTGCTGGATCTTTATGGCCCTGTCAAGATGTCTTTATCTTTAAAGATAAAGCGTTTTTGAGTAAAACCAGTTCACTTCCAGGAGACCTTTGACAAGCAGAATTTTGTTTTGCCGACATGTTTTTGGCCAAGGCAACAGCCACCAAGCAGGTATTTAGTGTGATAGTTATGATGAAATATGACAACTAAGTGACTGTTAAAAATGATGAACATAAATAACGATCTTAAAACACACGTATCTATACAAATGAGAACACTCCACCAATATGAACAAATCCTTTATGCTCAAAACTGATCTAGGCCCGGTGTAAAAAGCATTGTTAGCTGAATGAGCGTGTCAATCGTTGAAATGTTCATCTGTTTAAGCAGGCACAGTATCTAACAGCGGTTTGCTGAAGAAAAAAAATGAGTAGCTTTTGCATAAGCTACTCACACTTTTTCCAGCAAAAATAGCAATTTTTCCCATCCTGAATGTTTGAAGTATTAATGAGATTTAAAGTAATGACTTCGTTAACTTTGAATGGACAAAAGAATTATATCTTTCCAAGTATATCACATGCATAACCTTTTTTTGTGTTTTACGGCCCTTTCAAGATTATTTCACTTATATTGAGCTTATTATTGATCAGGTGGGCAAAAAACGTTTGCCTGTTTTTTGCCTGGCCATTATAAACTAATAATGTCATAATTTTAATCAGTGAATATGCTATACATGTAATAAACACCTAGTATTTTTGCTGAATAAATGGGAGTAGCCTACTAAATTTTTCCAGCAAAAACAATGCAGTATTTTATATTGACCACAAACAAGCTCGTTAAGCTAAGGCTGCATTATGCAACTAGGTCCCAACCTTTTGTTGAAGGTTTTGGCATCTCACATGTGCCCTTGTTCAAAAATGAAAGTCAAATCCAAACAGTTTTCCCAAAACATGGACATTTCAGATCAAGCCCTGGGGCCAGTTGTTCAAAACTAACAATGTTGTTAGTAAACGTATCGTTAAAACTTTGATCATTAAATATGGCAAATATGCTGAAATTTCTGCTGAAAAAATGTGAGCAACTTTTGCGGACGCAAAAGCTGCTCACAATTTTTCAGCAAAAATACCAAAATTAACTATATTGTACTTGCTAGAAGAGTTAACAATTTGACCACTAACGAGCTCGTTAAGCTAACGATGCTTTGAACAACTCGTCCCACACCTCACAAAATGTGATGTTTGATCACATCAACAATACTTTCTGATCACATCAACAATACTTTCACCTATAATAGAAGTTTCAGTCCAAACAGATCTTTAACTGATTAAGGGATAAGTTATCTCGGCGCTGTGTGATGCAGTGGTAAAGCATCGGCTTTGAGATCGAGAGGTAGCTGGTTCGATCCCCGCAAGCGCCAAGTGTGGTTTCCTTGAGCAAGAGACTTTATCCACATTGCTTTGTACTAGTTCCTACCCAGGACAAGAGGGCCACATGGAAGATTAGTACTAGTACTAAATGTGTTACCCTCTATAAATAAGGTTGATTATTATTATTATTATCTCCCTTGCAAAAACTCCGTCTATTTCAAGCAAAAGGATTTGTCCATTAAAAATGATAGCACCATTTGAAATAGCGTTTGTGTTTGCCAGGAAATGCTAGCCAGTTAACCCATTCGGTACCGGAAACCCCTAAAGGGATACCTTGGCAAACAGTGCACGCCCAGATCAGACGCCGCAGAACGCGGCGTCTGATCAGGGCCTACACTGTTTGCAAAAAGTTAAGCTATTTTCCAAATCAATTTTGAAGAAAACACAACCTGACAACCCTAAATTATGAAATGGACTCGTGCTATATATAAGGAGGAAGATTCCATTTGGTACAAAAAGGGTTAAGAAATCTAGTTACATTTTTCTGTCAAGAACTGTTGTAACAAGTCTTGACAAGCAAAAATGTGTCATAAGGCATGTTAGCACAAGAAGTAAAAATTCAACCTGTGTTTTGGGCCGTTTTCTTTACTACTCTTTCAAGATTATTTCACTTACAGTAAATTCGTACGCCTTGAGGACTTGCTAATATTCTCCTGAAGTTTTAATGAGTTTGTTTCGCGATCCGGCAAGGAGACCAAAAGGTGGAGACGGAATGGCAAACAGTGTGGACCTTGATCAGACTGCTCCTGAAGGAGCAGTCTGATCTGGGTGTGCACTGTTTGCTTAGGCCTGTCTATCCGAATACTTAGGATCATTACTGTATATTGAGCCGATCAGTAATCACGGGAGAACCCAGAGAAAAACCACTTGCTGACCTTCCACTAAAGAACTGGGTGTCAGACAAGGCTCGAAGTCAGAGTGGTGAGAGATCGAATGACAGCGCTCTTACCCACAAGGCCATAAAGGCCTTTTATTAACCTGAGTATCCATTCTGCCAGAATATATAACCTTCATTTGTCTAAATGACAAAGTTCTGCGTCAGTGGGCATTCGGAGTCATATGCATGTAATGTGCAGCAAGGATCTTACCAGACTGTGCAAAAGCACAGACTGATCTGAGCCTTCACTGGACACAAAACCGAAAAATGCTGTTTGCTTTAACCCATTGCATGCGGGAAACCCCTAAAGGGGTACCCAGGCAAAGTGTAGCGGCCAGATCAGATGCCGCAGAATGCGGCGTCTGATAAGGGCCTGCACTATTTGCTAACAGAATTTTCCGTCAAAAATAGTATGCAAACGAAAAAAAGGCCTGACACCCCTTATATGACAAATGGACTTGTCCAACATATAGCAATGGAAGAGTCCACTAGTATACAATGGGTAAATAGTACACCATGCTTAGTCTGATGCTGACTGTATCATATTCTTTGGAAATGGCAAGCCTATACATCTGGAACTGAAAAGGTATGTAGCCAAAACAAACTAACATACAACAGCTGAGCAAATCAACTAGAAGACAAAGCCTGAACTGGAATGACTAGTCAACCCTGTAAGGTCACCTCTATTAACCCTATTTGTAATCTTCCACCTTATATACAGGAGTCCATTTCAAAATTTAGGCGTGTCTGACAGGTTGTGTTTTCTCCAAAATGACTGAACTTTTAGCAAACAGGTGAGGCCCTGATCAGACGCCCCGTTCTGCGGCGTCTGATCTGGGTCTGCACAGTTTGCCAGGGTACCCATTTTGGGGTTTCTTGTCCAAAAATTGTTAATAAGTACTCTGTTGTTGTTTGTTTTTGTTTTGTATTTTTTTTTCAGATCTGTTCAAAAGCAAATGCTTTATAAACCATGACTTCATCATAACATTGTTATAACCAAATGTTGGACACAAAACGGATGTAAGATGGATCCAAAATGTATACATTATATAGAAAAATGACCATTTATAGTCATTTTTCTATATAATCTGTACAATTTGTTTCTAAATAGCACAATTATTCAGCTAACACATGCTTTTGTGGATCCTAAAAATAGTGTTACAAAAGTTTGTGATGTATACTGACTGAAAACCACAATACCAGAACAAAAACATCATTTTTTTGCAAGTGTCTGGCTTGTATACTATAGTATAATCAACTTAATCCAAACCTTCAAGCTGTGAAAAATATTCTGTGTCATTGATTAAATCTTTCTAGTTAAGCTGCACAACAAGGGACAGTACTCTGATATCACAGTACAGAAGTTGTCTTCCTGCTGAGTGGAGCCAACTAATTTATGCACCACCAAGACCTTAGCAGGTGAAATTTTCAAACGCAATTTTTTGATTTTCAGACGAAAGGAGGCTTGACATTTCATGTAAAGAAAGACGCGTTCACATGAACTGTCCAGCTTTATAAATTTCTGTGGCACTCAAACGGTTAAAGAGTTCCGTCCCTTAGAGGTGTATCAATTCACATTAAATGGACTGTGTCGAAAAACTGAAAACGTCTTTTTTAACCCTGAAAACATCACAACTAAGCAGACGACATTCTAAAAAAAAATTTTTTTTTTATCATTATTTTTCTGTGAAACTGAAGGTTGACATTTCATGTGAACTGTCCTCTAGCAGTCGATTCACATGATCTGTTAAGTCTAATTTTTTTTTGTGAAAATAAGGAAAAAAATTTGAATGCCGTCTGCTATGCAATTTTGCTTTGAGGGTTGTTAAGAAAGTTGACTGGGCGAAGCACTAAACATATTCCTGGCTTAGTCATCTGCTGGCGCTATAACTTCTGTCCCTCTCGTCTTTCTGGAGCAGGTTTGAGCGGTCTCGCCGAGATTTATAGAAAGGCAGCAGGAACGGATGACGTAAGGCCTGTCGCATGGTTATTCTGTCTTTGGGATCGTAGGCTAGCATTTCCGAGATGAGGTCAAACAATTCTACATGACCTTCATCATCAGGTTCTTTTAAGTATCTCTGGAAAATGTAAAACATGCTTTTTATACATATATGTTTAACCCTTTTTGTACCAAATAGAATCTTCCTCCATATATACAGCAGGAGTCCATTTCAAAATTTAGGGGTGTCAGGTTGTCTATCTGGAAAATGGCTGAACATTTTGCAAACAGTGTAGGCCCTGATGATCTGGGCCTGCACTGTTTGCCAGGGTACCCGTTTAGGGGGTTTCCAGTCTGAAATGAGTTACCGTAATCCTGTCAACACTGTAAACAAGTGAACTGAGAAACAGACTACCACAACAATCCTAAATTGCTGTAATTCTGCTAAAATATTAACAAATCACGATCCAGCATAGAGTCCAAAAGGTGCTGACAGAAAGGCAAACAGTGAAGACCCTGATCAGACTGCTCCTTCAGGAGCAGTCTGATCTGGGTCTGCACTGTTTCCTTAAGCCTATCTGTCACAATACTTAGGATCATTCTGTTAAGCTTTATGCCTTGGGTGCCCATTTTGCCATAAATCCAAATTTAACATTACGTTAACAGGCATGTTTTTCAACACATAGGCGCCCTGGCCAAGATTAGGTGCCCTGGGTCGCTGGACACCTGCTATGTTACTCTGTATCCCTGGGTACAGATACCTAAGCAAGCAGTGGAGATCTAGGTGAGATTGTTTTTGACAGGAAATGACACATACTAGCCAATGTCTTCAGAGCCAGTAATAAGCGACCATGAAAGCTTTAATTTCTCAGGTCATTCTCTCAATTCCACAGCTTAAAAAATGGTACTAGCTGCTCCTCGCTTGGCACTCAGATTTACGGGGTAGAGCTAGGACTGGTCGACCCAGTGTCAGGATAATGTGACTGGGTGTGGTATCATGTAATGTGTCTGGGACATGATACTTCAGTGAGGCAGCACTATAAAAGTGAGCACTGAGCTCCCTGTCGCAACCAGACACCGTCGTGATATGACTGAAAAATTGTTGAAAGCGACGTTAAACCCGAATTCACACACACACACACACACTCTCACTTCCAAGAAGGCCAGTTGTCAGTTTCCGGCGAAGGAAGGGTAAACCACATATAACCCTTCCCAGGAAAAGTGTGACAAGATAAACTGACCAGCTAAATAAGATCTAAATAGTGTTGACTGGGCCATTTAACTCCAAAACAAACAAACAAACAAAAGAAAACATGTCTGATAATGACACATTTTCCCTTCACTCAGTCCACATAATCTTATGTATTTCAAAACAATTTGGCACAGGCCAATGTACTAGATAAACTTTTTTGTACTGAAGGAATCTTCCACCTTATAGACAGCAGAGTCCATTTGAAATTAAGGGGTATCTGGTAAAGTTGATCTTTATAGAAATTGCTTTAAAAAATGGCTTAATCTTTTGCAAACAGTGTAGGCCCTGATCAGACGCCGCATTTGGCGGTGTTATTGTTTGCAGAAAGTTGAATCATTTCTCTACATTTCTACCATCTAACTGCTTTTAACCGTTAAGCACTGAGAAAAACTACATCTGAAAATGTCGTCTGCTTATGACGTCTGCTGAATTTTTTGCAACATTTTTAAAAATATTTTTGTACAGGCAAACAGTGTGGGCCCAGATCAGACTGCTCCTGTCAGGAGCAGTCTGATCTGGGTCCACACTGTTTGCAAAAAAATTACCTTTAAGGTAACCTGCAGACGGCAGAGCAGACGACAATTGTGGTGACTGGAATTTTATGGGTTAAAAATAACTGAACCTGACATCCCTAAATTTTAATCTGGACTTCTCTCTCTCTCTCTCTCTCTCTATATATATCGCTATACTTAAATAAAGGCTTTGAAAATTGACTAATGTCATGAAACCGGTTAGCCAAAAATAAAATATTGTTTGTGCATCTGAACTTCATTTATTTATCAAAGTATATATATATATATATATTATGAGGGAAAGTTCCATTCAGCACAAAATGGGTTGATGTTCATAAGAGAAGTCTGGCACTCAATTACTAAAGACATTTCAAGCATTTATTATACAGGAACTAACATGATTGTGATGTACCCAAACCAAGTATCTTTAACTGAGTATGTCAGAAGCAAATTTCTCTAAAGGGTTATTGATAAGAGTACAACATGGAATAATGATTGATAGGTCTGATTACTCTGAGGCCTTCAGCTAATGTTGCTGTTTTTGGTCTGGGCTTTACCTTGATTTTTTTACCAAGAATATTTCATCTGTTTCAAGCCTGTTAGGTTTAGGTTTAAATATATAGTAAAATTCCTTTATAAAGACCACCTTTTGGGACTTTTCAAAAGTGGTCTTAAAAACCACTTTTGAACAGTCCAAAAGGGAGACTCTGAGCAGAGGACATTGGCTGAAGAAAACGAAAAGTAAGAATTACTGAAACCTTCTAAATAAGCTTTTTATAGCAGAATTAATCTTAGTTTTAGGAGGTCTTAATAGCGGAATTTCGCTGTATTTATTATACTTCGATTACTCAGAAACATAAAAGAACTGATGAGCACACTCTCGAAGAAGGTGGTGTTAGCCCAGTTTGTGATTGTAACTTTGTAGAGGAGGATGCCCGAGTACCTGGAGAATTCTGCCGACCTTGGGACATGTTACCACATCTGCATTCTTACCAATAGTAAGCTCTGTGTTGTTATAGGTGCAATGCGTTGTTATAGACTCAATGCGTTGCTAGAGACCCAATGTGTTGTTATACCGTAAAAATCCTAAAAGTTCGGACACCTTGAGGACTTGCTGTAATTCTCTTAAAATGTTAACAAATCAGTTTCATGATCCAGCAAGGAGCCCAAAAGGTGTATTCGAAATGGCAAACAGTGTAGACCCTGATCAGACTGCTCCTTCACTGTTTGCTTAGCCCCATCTGTCCCAAAACTTAGGATCATTACAGTAATGCGCAGTACCAAACATTTATTACACTAGTACTGGTGGTGCTAAACTCTCACGATCCCTCTCATGATAAACATGACTTTCTAGATTTTCAATGAGAGTCTGTCAAAAGAATATTTCTAACTATCCAGTGTATGCAAGGCTATCCAGACGGTGCATCAAGCAGCGAGACAAATATTTGATTCCGAGCTAGAAATTTTATCGTCCGACATTTACGAGTTCAAAAATTTGTACAAAAATATCCAGTTTTCAAAATGAGTGATAAATGAGCACTAATAGATGGAGTACATAACCAGACAGACTGTCATTTATACAAGGGGGGGCAACTTTGGAACAGCATGTCTCCCTCTAAAATGAGCTCCTCTCGAAACAGGGTTCTACTCTTAAAAGGAATTTCCTCCTTCAGGAGCAGACCCCTATTGATTAGGGAGCCAACAATACTTTTGAATGAGTTGCCTTCCCTGAAGGTGTATCCATTTCCCTGATTTTTTTTTGTTTGATTTGAGGTTTAATGTCCCCATCAACACTGTAAAGGTCATTTTGGAGATGTTACTTCCAATTTTGTGGGACTTTTACCCGACATTGAGATGAAATGACATCTTAAGCCCTGCTGCCCAATGAAACCAATAGGGTTTATAAGTATGGACGGTCCGACACTCGCACCACTTTTCCTGGGCAGGTTTAGATCCTCTTAACTGTTTACCAGTACTCGTGTGCGGGTCGGTTTCAGCTCTGCATGGAAGCATCATGCAGCCCATCTATTTCTTCAAACCTGATGGGCGGGGGCCGTCCATTTACCTGAAGAGCATCTGATTAAGATTATGTGATACAAAAGTGAAACTGACAACTACCCATCTTGAACATCCAGAAGGGAGTAAATGACCGAAAATATTTCCTAATCCCGGCAACGTTCTTTCACAGACATTGATCATCAAATATTTTCAATGAAAGAATTTTTGGGCCAACAGGCATCCATACATCCATAAAGTGCACAGCAAGGACTCTGATCAGACTGCGCGGATGTGCAGTCTGATCCGAGTCTTTGCTATGCATATGTCAAAAAGACACATTTCATTCATTTAGCTAATCATACATGGTGCTGAGTGCTCAGTTCTGATATACAGAGGACCATCAATATAACGACAGTATTTGTTCCCTGACAATTTGCCGCTATAGCGAATTTGCCGCTATAGCGATTCCCAATAAGAAGTAGTATAATAGGTAATGTCGGTATAAAGATGATTGACTGGGTTCTGATTTACAGAGGACCATCGCTATAACAGTATCTGTTCCCTGACAATTTGCCGCTATAGCTAATTTGCCGCTATAGCGAATCCCAATACGGCGTAGTATATAGGAAATAATGGACTTTCTCCCTTACTTACCGGTAAATATTGTGGACATTTGTTAGAACCGCCTCATGGAGGCGATTCTAACAAATATCAACAACATTTAATGACAAATATTCTGGACATTTGTTAGAATTGCCTCGCTGAGGCGATTCCCGATTGTAACAAATATCAACCACATTTGTTTCTTAAATGTTTACAATATGTTGGATTATCTCCATTAATCCATCTTATCTTGAGCTAAGGATTTGTCATTAAAACTGTCGGTATAACAATTGTCGTTGTATCGAATGCTGGTATAAAGAGGGTTGAGTGTAAATATATGTATACTTGATATGATTTTCATAATATGACCCGAGAGTTTCTAGCCATCAGACAGAATGTCAGGAAAAACACAGAAAGACGAGCAAACACAGAGAGACAAAGCTTCATTTGATCCAAAAATAGCAAGGATAACATGATGAGTCGGTCTGCTTGTAGGAAAACCTAAATATATGAAAGTTTTTAATATATGCTCACAGAAAATACTAAATACATGTCGGAATCTGCATACATGTACGAGTATATGAAAGCTATGAAGTCTGCTCATATAAATCCTGATTATATGAAAGCTATAAACTTTGCCAAATATAAAGAAACAAAGACTACAGTAGATCGATATCCAATCTATGTTCTGCTGGGACTGTTTTTAAGCAGTTGTATAGTTTCCTTGTAGAACACTTGAAGTCAAAAGCTAGTGAAATAGGTTCAACAGATCAAAGGAAGCAAAACCAGAATATGAATATTATGAAGTTTTGGGTGTTTTGCTACAAACAACATATATATAATAATGTCACCGCAGTGTGAGGCTTTATATCATTTTTTGTACTAACTACTGCTTCAAGCATCCATTAACCCATTTTTTACTGGAAACCCCAAAACAGGCGATTAGCAAACAATGCAGGCCCAGATCAGATGCCACAGAAGTAGCGCCTGATCAGGGCCCACACTTTTTGAAGAAAGTTCAGCTGAAATTAATTTTGAAGAAAACAAAACCCGACAACCCTGAAGTTTGAAACTGAGTTTGTGCTATATATACGGTGGAAGATTCCATCCAGTACAAAATGGGTTAAATGGGTACCCATCAACTGAACTTCAGACATGCTAACTCTAGTCATGCATTTTTTGTCTTGATTACTCACAGAAGCTTAAGCAGTCCAGTGCAGCAATGCACTTTCTGTGATATGCCGAACAAATGATGCTATACAGTTGAACTTCCATGGTCCAATCACCTTTGGAACTATGAAAATTTGTAGAACTTCAATGGCTCAATAATCTTTGGGACAATAGAAATTTGAAGAACTTCCATTGGGATTATAGCAATTTAAAGAACTTCCATGACTCAAGCACCTTTGGGACTATGGAAATTTGTAGAACTTCAATGGCTCAATGTTTGGGACAATCAAAATTTGAAGAACTTCCATTGGGATTAAAGCAATTTAAAGAACTTCCATGGCTCAAGCACCTTTGGGACTATGGAAATTTGTAGAACTTCCATGGCTCAATCACCTTTGGGATAATGGAAATTTGTAGTTTTTGTAGAATTTCCATGGCTCAATCACCTTTGGCATTATGGAAATTTGTAGAACTTTCCATTGCTCAATCACCATTTTATCAAATGTGTAGAACTTCCATGGCCCAATCACCTTTGAAATTATGGAAATTTGAAGAACTTCCCATTGCTAAATCACTTTTGGGACTACAGAATTTTTTCTAGAAAAGTTCCTTTTCTTTTTTTTTCTTTTTTTTTTGGAGTTGAGATGGGGGGGGGGGGGATTCAACCTTTTCAAGATTATTTCATCTATTTAGAGCAGACTGTTAATCAGAGGTGGGCAAAAATCAGAGTACCTGGAGAAAATCCCACCTTCTATTGCCGATCTTGGAGTCTCATTTGACCGGAGCAAGGCTTGAACCCACAGTGTCAAGATTTAATGATTTGGAGTCAGCCAAGAAGAAAAACATGTTATTTGAGGAGTAAAATAACTGAGCTGCCAGCAGTTATAAGCAAATCAAAAGGATACGAAACCCTGTACCAACCAATTTATTGCTGTTCAGACAATGTCTAATACATGTACAGAGTTACTACATTAAGGAAGCCCTTTTATATGCAAATTAAGAAGAAACATAAGCCTATCACAGCCAATATAAGACAATGTTAAAACAAAGGCTACTATCCAGTTAGGTAGATACAAACTCTTTCCATTATTAAGTATACACAAAGCCATGCAGAAATATATGGGGGGTAGGGGTAATAATTAGCCTATCTGCTGTACAGAATAGCCATGCAGCAACTAAATAGACTGCCTGTCTGAGCGCATTTTCCTTTTTCTGTAAATTTCTTAATGCCAGGAGACTCAGTTTAGAATGCTGTTATGTACATGCCCTAAAATAAGGTTCTTTTGACTCTGATATGAGCCCCGCCAAGCGAATTTGTGTCTTCGAGCATACCGTCATGACAAATTTTAACTGCGCATACCCAGCCATTCAGAGGGGCCAGGGGTATGGCTTTCTGTCTGAAGGTTCCTCTTGATTCACTGCTTGTATGAGCTAGCAGCGAAGGTTCTGGCGAGACTGCTCGCATAGGCGATAAGTACCAAAATAGCTTGATGGGGCCCATATGATGAAAAGGTGTGTATAACCCATAAGAGGCCGAAGAAAATTGGGCCTATGTTGTATTATGCATCTTTTTGCAAACTTTTCAAGCATACTTTTTTGAGTACAGACAAACAGCATGGACCCGATTAGACAATGTTTGCAACAATCAGGTTTAAAGTAACCTGCAGAAAAAATGTTGTTGTGATTGGCATCTTAAAGGTAAGCATCTGTTTTGTGACATTTTAAAGGCAGAAATTGAACTTTTGGCAATATGGTATTTACTTTATGTATTTGCACAGACTGGCCTGAGTAAGAAGTGAATGCAGCTATTTATCAGGGTCTATAATGTCTGCCACTCATTAAGCTATTTCTAGACTCATTGGGTAGTTAATTTGACTTGTTCAAATTTTAAAACAAGTATGGTAAGGAACTGAGGCATCCGAATACTTATGATAAATGATATTCAACATCAAGATAGGGCCTTTTCATAACTCTATAAGCATATCGAAAAATGGCGAAGGTGATGACTTTATTTTCTACTTTATTATTTTTTTTCCAAATGACATCTGCCAACAGTCTCAGTGTGGTGCTATAAGGACTGGAAGAGTAAATGCAGTGTACCAGCCAGAAAAAACCTTGCAAATAAGCACCCACTCATAATAACTATGGTCTTTCATCATATGGAACCATTTAGTTATCCTACATAATGTTAATCAACTACAAGAGAACTCTCAACAAATAACTGATTATCCTAAATTGTGAACAAGTTGCTTTTAAAACTCAGAACTGCCTCAAAAGTTCAAAACCATGCTAGCAGAATGCAAAACAGTGCAGACCCTGATCGAACTGCTCCTTTTAAAGGAGCAGTCTGAACTGGGTCTACACATTTTGCCGAGACGCTTTCCCAATAATTAGTAAATTAACCATTATCAAACCCTTTCTGGGCTTGCCGATGAAAAATGTGCTCAGACAGAATGAGGTACAGAAACAAAGGGCAACTGAATGTCAACTAAAGCCAGCTCTATATCCACATACAGATTGGAAATCACCTTTTAAAGTCACGATCGACCTCCCGATCGCGCGGCAAGTTGTGATCAATTTTAGACTCGGACTCGCACGAACTCTCATCAATAACTATTGGGTCAGTCGCCCGCCCGCCATGCCGTTGCAATTCCTGGTTCCCGTTAGCCGTCACCGGCTGGTCCGGGTAAGAGAGCGGGAATCCAGGCCTTGGCTCCTTGGGCTCTTTGATATGTATCGACTGGAAAAACTGATGTCGGCACGCATCAAACAGACTAATTCGAGAGCTGGGATTGTAGTCCAGCATTTTTTCGATAAGATCGAACAGAAGAAGATGCTCCGGTCCTTTATCCTTTAAGTAGTGCTGAAAAATGGTTACATATATCATTAAGACCAGGACAATTTCATGTGAAATCTTTCTAAAAGATTGATTTCAAAACAAAAGCCGTATTATGAAGTTCTCTTTGAAAATAATGTTTAGTTAAGTTAGTGGAAATGTAATGATGATCAAACTGGGAACACCTGGCATATTTTCGGCCATTTTTTCAAAGGGAGGCAACTTTCGGGACTTCCTGTTCGCTTTTCTATAGGCTCAGTCCCGCTGAAAAAGGGGTCTACTCTTAAAGGAAAGAATTTGCTCCTCAGGAGCAAATTCTTTCCTTTAAGAGTTGACCCCTATTGACATGGAAGACAAAAATACATTTGCAGGAGTTGCCTCCCCTGAAGGTGTTCCCAGTCCCCTTAATAGATTCAAAAATCTTTATACTGGTACAAAATTTAAAGAAAACTGATCCACTCTAGGAATGAAGAACATTTCTTCTCTTTTTTTTCTTTTTTCAAAGCTTTTGGAACTGACACCTTACTGCCTCCAAAAACAAGAGATGGCTAAAATGAATCAAACACTCAGTTCTTGACTATTTAATGTAAGTATAAAAATGAAAGCAAAAAAGCTTAGCAGCTACTAAAAAGCTCTATCATATAAGAATATAAATATAAATAATTTTAACAGTAAATTATTAGTATTTTCAAGATGCACCACCATTCCATGCTATATATCCACTTTCACATTCTTGCTACTTTTGTTTTTCTTTGCCTTGTAAATGAGCCAGCGCACGACCAAACCTACAATAAGACATGTGTGCCCAATGAAGACTCAGATCAGCCTGCACAACCATATCGTCTAACCAGAGACTTCTCTTGCTGCATGAAGGAGTATTGAGCCCTTAGCTATCCTCAGAATGCACAACGAAGACTCTGATCAGACTGCGGATGTGCAGGGTGATCGGAATCTTCGCTGGGCGCACATGTCTTCGTCATGCACTGGCTCAAATTAAAAACCTTAAGGGGCCGGAACACACCTCCAGGGGAGACAATTCTATCAAAAATATTTTTGTTGCCCTGAGCAATAGGGGTTCTCTCTCAAAGGAATTTGCTCCTAAAGAATTTCCTGTGACAGTATATGCCTTTCAAGGAAAGCAAACAATGACACATTTTGTGGACTGAACAAATTATTTGTCAAAATCGAGACGGAAGGGCGAGGATTGTAGCCACGTAAAATCGACTTGGGCCCCCAGTGGAATTCATTTCGCCGACCGTTCCCAGGCGGTGTTTCTGTCACGGTTTATTTTTGTTATGGTTTGTCTGAGTGTTTGTATTGGTTATGTTATTTTATTCTGGATAGCCAGTTGGCCATTTTGTGGGCAAGTAACTGCCTTTTTGGCTTTCCACTGTTGATGTTTCCATGGGGGTCTGTTGTTTCATGCTTGTGTTTCTTTCCCCTTGGTGTCTCTGATGGGAGCTGTGGGTTAAATGTATCGATTCCTGATCATTGCCTCCACTTCTATTTTGCTTCCTTGAAAATATTTCAAATGTATTGTTTCTCCTTAAATGCATCTAATTCACTCCACCATTTTAAAACTTACACTTAAAACAGTTATTTAGCCCAGTCATGTTGAGCTTGTCAATTAACCTGACCTTGAAACATCTGAAGGGAAAGAATGAGATTATGACCCTAAATAAAAATTTCATGATCAACTTCCCATGTCAGAATGTAGCAGGACCTGGCAGGGACCAAACTTGTGACCTCATTATTCTATAAAGTACCCTCAGGCTATCTTGTATAAACAAGACCTGCCATCAGACAGGGAACCAGTAGCTTGTGCTCGAAACATGTCTTGGCTTTCAAAAAAGGTCAGTCAAAGGCGGAGGTAGTGCTGAATAACAAACTTCAATTTATATCACCATTTCAATCATAGCTATAGGAATATATAGGAATGTATGAGATCTTAAAACTGTGACCCAAAACTTGTGAGCTGCAAATGGATTCAGCGGACATATTTTGCAAGATCCTTTTTTTTTTTTTGCTGGACACCAAGCTTCTCTCAAAAAGGGCTCTACACTAAAGGAAACATAGACCCTTATCAGGGGAGATGAAAGTATCATGTAATGAGTTGCCTCCCCTCCCCTGAAGGTGTATTGATTCCATAAAATTCAAACGAGTCACAACAGATTTGATTATGCACCACAATGAACCACTCATCTCCAGAACATTTGTTCTCATCTCTCAATCTATCCACCACTTTCTGATATCAAATACGACAAAAAAAGGGACACAACAATGCCAATCAAAGCTAGCCTAATGGAAAGGAACATGCACACAGTTACACACACTTTACAATTTAAAGCTTTATGATTGTACATACATTGTATTTTCAAATACAATTTACACACACTTTACAATATAAAGCTTTATTTTACATTTATTGTATTTTCATACACAATTTACACATACTTTACAATATGAAGCTTCATTTTACATATATTGTATTTTCATACACAATTTACACACACTTTACAATATAAAGTTTTATTATTTTCCATACATTTTATTTTCATATACGCAGAATAAATCAAAATTTTTGCATTCAATGTTTTTTGATGATTGATAATTAACCCTTTCAACCCTGCAGATTGGTACAGATACCTATATATATATATATATGTGAATAGAGATCCTAATAAGTATTGGGACAGACAAGCCTAAGCAAACAGTGCAGACACAGATCTCCACTTTTTGGACTCCTTGCTAGATCGCAAAACAAACTTGTTAAAATTTTAGGAGAATTACAGCAAGTCCTCAAGGTGTCAGAATTTTTACAGTAGATTCAGATCAGACAGTTCATAATGAGATGTCTAATCAGGATCTACACTGTTTGCAATGATGTATGTCAATGATTTTGACTTAAATCCAGTTTTAAGGGGAATGGAAACACCTTCCGGGAAGGCCATTTCTTCAAAAGTATTTTTGTCTCCTCAACTCTTAAAGGCAAGAATTTACTCCTGAGGAGCAAGAGTATATAGACCCCTTTTTCAGCTGTACATGGCTTATAGAAAAGCAAACAAAGTTCCGAAAGTTGTCTCCCTTTGAAAAATGGCGGAAAAATCTGCCAGGTGTATTCATTCCCCTTAAAAGAATGGACTTATCCAAATTCAAAGCTGGGTTGGTCCACTTTAGACACCCATGATTGAAAGGACGTAAGCTACACAGAGTGGGTGGGGTACTGTTGACCTTTTTCCATCATATCAATCATATGTGACTGGACTCCGAAAGTCCTAACCCTTAAGACTGAAGAAGCCGCAGATTGAACTCACAGCCCCAGGTTTACAAGTAGAGCCACTGAGAATTCTATGTAATCACAGAGAACACCAACCAACATTGGGAATATTTTTTTCAAATTCAATTTTCTTTTTTTAGTTTGGTTTTAAGCCCGTCTACATGATTCCACTTATATTCACCCAGTCTTTTAAATCAGTAGTGGTTGAAAACCAGAGAACACCAGCACCAGAGAAAAAAAACACCTGACCTGTTGTTGAAGTATCTTTTTTTTCTCTTTTGTTTGTTTGAATTGGAGTTTAATGGCCCAGTCAACACCATTTTAGGTCATTTTTGAGCCAGTCAGTTGACCTATCCACACTTTTCCTGGGCAGGCTTATATGTAAGCGGTTAACTAGTACAGTGCACATTCCATCGCCAGAAACTGACAACTGCCCTTCTTGAATGAATGACGGTAAAAAAGATTTCATGATCAATCTCCACGAAAGATTGTTGCCGACCCCGGCAGGTATCTACAGGTTGAAAGTCTTAACCTTTATCCAACTGAATAATTAATTTAGCCACACCCATTTCTGACTTTGAACCAATCAGATTACTTGATGTAATTTATTCCTGCAAATTCACAAACTAAATGTCAAACAGTGTAGATCCTGATCAGATGGCTTCTAATCTGTTTGCAAAGGCAGAGGTTATGCCTTCTTCAAAAGCCATCTGATCTGGATCTACAATGTTTGCAAAAGTAGGGGTTAACCAGGTTCAGCGGGATAAGGTTTAAAATACCAGTCATGACTTAAGCAGAAAATGTCTTTTTTTTTAAAAAAACATTTTCTGACATAGAAAGGCTTGACATTTCAAATGAACTGTCTGTTTGAGACACGATCCACATGGAATGTCAAGCTTTATTTTCTCACAAAAATAACCAAACTGTTTTGTTATCTGCTCTAGAATTTTACCTAGTGCTTTAAGATACCAGAGAAATATCTATCTCCCAAATCAGGTTTGTGCTGCTTAAATGAAATGAGTATGAAATGAAAAATGTCATATAAACCCAAGGCCAACTCGCCCTTCCCTACATTCAGATCTGTCACTCCATCTACCACATAGACAGACAGCTCTTGCAAACTTACTACTCTAAGCAGATGCCTGTTCATCAGTCGCATTGTTCATTCAAGACTAACCCTTACTGTCACTATAACCCTTGTTCTGCTGAATAGTTATATAAGCCACACCCACTACCGATTATTAGCCAATCAGATTACTTGATGCAAATTATTGCAACAAATTCACCATCTGAATGACAAACAAAGTAGATCCTGATCAGATGGCTTCTTCAGAAGCCATCTGATCTGGATCTACATTGTTTGAAAGGTAAAGCATATCCGGGCTCAGCAGGACAAGGGTTAACAGTCAGATACACCCGGACCTCGTTATAGCACGATTCGTTACAGCACGAATTCGGATATAACACGGTTTTGGTTTGGACCCCAAATTTTCCCCAACCAACATTTATAAATATTATCTAAGGATTGTGTCAGGTTTTAAGCACAACAACTTTATTTTCCTCTCACTTTTGACTGCGGTAATACGGTAGCTAACACGGTAGCTAACACGGTTTATAACGGTACTTTTTGATATTTATTGCAGGCCTCCAGCAGAGTTGAATATACAGTATAGAAACTTGTTTAGCTTGACACGCATGATAAACATGAACTGCCATCGGCACAATCAAAAGTGTTGGCTTAGTGAGATAAAGAGATTAAAGAATTCAGTTACGCAACCGGAAAAAAATATTTATCACGCTCTGTTAAGGATCACTGCTCAGCAGAAATTTTAAACATCGATGCAGACGATGTGATCGGTCAATTGCAGTAAAACTCATTTTCTAGAGCCGCATGTAAAAGAAAGTCAGATTTATTCCAGCTTAAAAGCAAATGATAAAACATATTCAAGATCGATTTTCGCGGTAAAAAAGTCATTAAAAACCATGTGCGCCATTAAAATCGTTTCAAATGGCTAAAATATTAAGGGTAAGACATTTCAAGGGAAGTAATTCAAATTCCTTGTAAGCGTTGATCATTGTCCGGTTCCGAACCCTAACCCGGTATTTTTACCATTGAACTCTATTAACGGTACTGTAGTTCGGTACGGTCCGGATTCTCAGTAACAACAAAGTAAGCCGGGAACCAGCTATCAAAATGGCGTCATACTCGCTGTCAGATCGGACGATTTCTGGATATAAAACATGGTTTATCAGCTGGTTTCGATTAAAGTGACTTGTTTGAGTTGATGGGCCATGGTATTTACTGCCATTGATTAGTTCTAAACACATTTTAGTCGGGAAATACGGTCATTAACCGGACCGTACATCATCTTGTTTGGGAAACTATTGGGCACCATTGTGTCAATGGTTGATCTGTGACAAATACGGTCGGCGTTTATAACACGATTCGGTTAACTAACACGGTCCGTTGGTTGGACCCGGAGTTCCGTGTTATAACGAGGTTGAGGTGTACTTGGTATGGGCACATCACATGAATATTCCTGTTTCAGCATTTGTTGACTCTGAACATCTGGACTCCGGTCAAATGGTGTCAGAAGAAAGCAAATCAACAACACAGATCCGGATCAGAGCCTATCCTGTTTGTTTAGGCACTGAAGTTAAGTCCAAATATTCTATGATTTAAGGGTCAAGTAAAAAGCTGCGTTTTTACAAGACAAAGTGCTGTGTGACATCATTACAAACAAATACCTGGTCCCTTGAATAATCCTGAGCAGTTTAGCTTGAGCTGGGTTATAGTTTTTCTTTTAGGTTCAAGAGGGATGACTGGATAACTTTCCGGGCTCCATGTCTGCTTTCCCTCTGAAAAAGGGTCTGCTCTTAAAAGGAAAGAATTTGCTACTTTGCAAAGGAGCACTTTCTTTCCTTTAAAAGCAGATTTACGGAGCAAATTCTTTCCTTTCAAGAGCAGACTCTTATTAACCCTTTTCGTTTGTTTGATTTGAGGTTTAACGTCCCCGTCAACACTGTAAAGGTCATTTTGGAGACGTTGCTTCCAATTTTGTGGGACTTTTACCCGACACTGAGATGAAATGACATCTTAAGCCCTGTCGCCCAATGAAACCAATAGGGTTTATTAGCATGGACGGTCCGCCTCGCACCGCGGTTCCTGGACAGGCTTAGATTCTCTAAGCGGTTTACCAGTACTATTGTTAACCCTTTTCGTACAAGAAACCTCTAAACGGGTAGTTGGCAAACAGTGCAGACCCAGATCAGATGCCTACACTGTTTGCCAAGTTTTCAGCCTATTTCCAAATAGTTTTTGAAGAAAACAACCTGGCACCCCTAAATTTTGAAATGGACTCCTGCTATATATAAGGAGGAAAAAAAATGGTTAATAATTGAGTCAAGGTATTTTTGAATGAACTTAATGTAACCAACTTAATCTCAAAATTTTAACAAATTTGAAAAAAAGCTAAAAATTTGGTTGCTGATCAATGTATAACCCTTCTCTTGCTGAATATTCAGATTAACCACACCCATTTCTGACTTTGAACCAATCAGATTACTTGATGTAATTTATTCCTACAAATTCATAAATTGAATGTCAAACAGTGTAGATCCTGATCAGATGGCTTCTTCACATCTGATCTGGATCTACACTGTTTCCAAAGATAGGGGTTATCGTGAACAGCATGATAAGAGTTAAGTGTCATTTTTACAAATTTGTTTTCTTGTTTTCCGCAAGGAAAAACAGGCAAAAGTGTTCCCCAAGTAGGAAATCCTAACTTTTTGAACAACCCAGCTCTAACTATAAATGGCCTTAACCACAACCTTTAACCATCTGTGCTAAACATACCTTAAGAGGTTTGCAGTTATCGATGACATACCGCCCAGCGGAACTCTTTTCATTCCAGTCCAGTCGCCCGTGGTAGAAATACTTCGTTTTTCTTTAGCCACAAAAATATACAACAGAAGCCAATCAAAATCATGCACAAAAATAACAATATGCAGGCCAGGCATGCATCTTCTAGCGTACTGTAAGTCTATAGATATGGGCAAAAGAAACTATTTGCAAGCCAAGGCAAGCTTGTTGGTCGTATACCCCAACCTCCTTATAAAACTACTGTTAGGGTCCATAGCAACAATGGTGCTATATCCAAACTAAACTGTTGGATTATGTAGAAAAATGACCATTTATGGTCATTTTTCTACATAATCTATACATTTTTGGGCTACATCTTTAACCCTTATCTTGCTGAATATTCATCTAAGCCACACCCATTTCGTTATATCAACCAATCAAATTACTTGATGTCATTTATTGCTACAAATACATAAACTGAATGCCAAACAGTGTAGATCCTGATCAGATGGCTTCTTCAGAAGCCATCTGATCTGGATCTACACTGTTTGCAAAGAGAGGGGTTGTCGTGAACAGCAAGATAAGGGTTAAAAAGTATTATATCCAAGTGTGTTATAATCAAAAGCGTTATAAAGAGGTTTATGTCTATTAAAGCCCATAGCCAGCAAAACTGGGTCAAAGCTATTCAGGCATTACATTTATCATAAATACAGCTTAAAAAGCTTTCATGGTAAGGCTATTGGGGACAAAATAGAAGTGGAGGCAATGATAAGGAATCGATACAATTAACCCACAGCTCCCATCAGAGACACCAAAGGGAAAGAAACACAAACACAAAGCAACAGACCCTAACGGAAACACCAACAGCAGAAAGCCAAAGGAACAGTTACTTTCCCACAAAATGGCCAAAAGGCTATCCAAAACAAAACAACACAAGCGACAAAACACCCATAGACAAACCATAACAAAAAGAACCGCCTTGGAACGGTCAGCGGAAACGAATTCCACTGGGGGGGGGGCTTAAATCGATTTTACGTGCCACAATCCTCGCCCTTACTTCCTAAACATAAACAGGCTGTGTGATTGTAAAGATTAGACCGTTTTTCTTTAGTTCTAAATGGTTGCAATGTCTAGTGCATGGGGAAGAAGGGGGAGCTCTGTTGCCACTATCAAGGTTATTTTGAGCCGGTCAGTTTACCTTGCCACACTTTTCCTTGGCAGGCATTAATCAGTGTTTTTAACAGTTTAGTGTACATTTTTATTTCAGAAACTAACAACTGTCCTTCCCGAATAAGCAGAAGGGAGAGAATGATCGTAGAAAAGATTTCGTGATCAATCTCCACTAAAGAATGGTGCTGACCCCGGCAAGTATTGAACTCCTGACCTCCTGATCACCAGTCAGATGCGTATCCTACTCAGCTACTGAGTTCGGCAGGAAGTGCAGAAGGGATGAAGATTCTTAGCCATTTTGAAACAAGCTAGTTTGATTTCAGTGGGGATTTGTGATTTTTCACTCTTAACAGAAATGGACATAACTATTGTAGAATACTGTCAGATTCATTCAACTGAATACTGAAATTCTGAGCCAATTCTGATAGAAACATTTGCTAACTGCCTTGATTTGCTCCGAGATTACTTTCTTTTGCCCAAAGCTATGCACACAAACAAAATATATGTTAAAATAATAAGTAAGATCATACATGTTTGCACGCATACAAGTGCTGTAACATTCCTGTACCGTCGAGAGTGAAGACTTGGATCTGTATGGGATTATCATACTTTGTGCTGGAGTACTTTGTGCTGGACACAGCACTGGCGCACATTTCTGAAGATTTTCCTCAAATGTGAATTATGCAAAAATTGTCATTCAGCATGTGTGCTCATCGAAGACTGATCAGACTGCACATCCGTGCAGTGTGATCAAAGTCTTCAATGTGCATTATGTAGAGAGTCAGTGACACAAAGGTTCTTCATGTGGTCAGGAAAAGTGTTCTTCTGAATACCATAAAAATCCTGGTAATTATTGGGACAGATAGGCCGTAGGAAACAGTGCAGACATAGATCAGACTGCTCCTGAAGGAGCAGTCTGATCAGGTTCTACACTGTTTGCCATTCCATCTGTACCTTTTGCAATCCTTGCTGGATTGTGAAACAAATTTGCTAAAATTTTAGGAGAATTATAGCAAGTCCTCAAGGTGTCCGAATTTTTAGGATTTTTAATAATGAGAGTGTGCAGGCTGATCTAAGACACTGCACAAAGCACATGCTCAAAGACCTCCATTCCCACATCACAGCCAATGTATTTAATAAGCTTGAATTGCAGAAAATTGGCCAAATCCTGCTGGTTTAAGACATTAGCAGCACTCAAAGATTACAGCACAAGTATGCATGCATCAAAATTAATATATCAATGTTATGCTAAAAGGATGCTGTTGTCAGTGCACTTCTGCTATTCTAAAATTGTCAAGACTTTAGCCTAGGCCCAATTTGACCCAGATGATGTGGCCCTGATGTTCAAAACTAAGTTGACAGTTAAGATAATGTTAAGATTTTAATCTTTCAGTATGGTAAATACACTGAAAATGTTTAACGAAAAAGATACAAACATTTTTCTTTCAGCAAAAATTTCAGTGCATTTGCCTGAATGATTAAAATTTTAGGATTTCATGTTTGTTAGCTTTAAACAAAAGTTGGGCCTTAGAAAATATGCTCCTTAATTAACTCTGGTCCTGCTTAACCATGACAACTGCCACCTTTGCAAACAGTCTTGATCCAGATCAGATCGCTTCTGAAGATCTACACTGTTCGTCATTGAGTCGGCGACAATTTGAATGAAAACATAAATATATGAAGTAATTTGATCGGTGGGTGTCACAAAATTAATATATTCAGCAGGACAAGACTTAATTAACCCTGGCACACTTATTTAATTTGAGCTCTGAGATGGAGCATACTAACTTTACACTCACAACAGCATTATAACAGGACACAATCTACCAAAAATGAAAGTGTAAACCTCGCATTAGGTGCCTCAGTTTATCAATAACATTCCTAGTCTTTATGTAGTTTCAGGTACAGTCTCATTTAAAGATGTTCAAGATTTTATGTTTTCTTTCTTTTAATTATCCTTATCTTTTTTTTCTCTCTCCTGATTTCTTTGTTTGTTTGGAGTTTTACAGCCCAGGTAACACTATAAAGGTCATATTGAGCAGTTCAGTTTACCTAACCACACTTCCTGGGCAGGTTTATAAATGGTTGAACAGTACAGTGCACATTCTTTTGCCAGAAACAGACCTTCATGTTTCTCTCCTGAAATTCTTGCATTTTATGCAAACTGTCACCACCTAGACCTAAATTTTAGGCAAACAGGGTGGACTCAGATCAGATGTCACAGAATATGACATCTGATCAAGATCTACACTGTTTGACAATGCTTTTTTCATTCCTTCAAGGCAGCAATGTCTTTAGTAGGCAATATGGCCAGATTCTGCAGAAGCAGAAGGATAGTTTGAGTTTTACGTCCCACCAACAGCTAAGGTCATATGGAGACGGGACCTTGGTTTAATGACTCAGCCGAAAGTCTGGAGAAGCCCAGAGCTGAAGGATAACTCAACAGCTGTTTATAAAGGGGGATAACACTAACAATGATAATTTCAGGATAGTTTTCTTGTATTTGCATAAAAACCTATATAGTGGGTATTTGTAAGAATCGCCTCATCGCGCCTCGATGAGGCAGCCTCGATGAGGCAATTCAAACAATTACCTACAACACTGCTTTCCGAGGAGAAATAAGGAAAATTATCCCTCAATTATCCTCATTCTTGATGAGATGATTTTAGAAAATACCCACAAAATTGGTTTCTTAAGAAAAATGGGAAAATATTCCAACTTTGTCATATGTTATATGTTGTGCACAGTAATGAAAATATTTAGTACGAAGCTGAGCAATGAAGCTGTTTACACTTTCATTTTTTTTTCTCTATCATAAGGCATTCCTACATAACAATCCATAAGCTAATAGATGAGTTACACCACAAGAAAACCTATTTTACAATATTTGCATCCAGAAAGGGCTCAGATCAGCCTGCCAATCTGTGCAGTCCAATCAAAACCTCCATTATTGGCAAAAGGTTCCTATGGACCCCCTAGTACTTTCAGAGAAAACATCATCAAATAGGATTTCTCCGTGCACCATAGCTCCAGCGGAGATAATTTTGAGAAAATATTTCTTATCTCTCCATAAAAACATATTTTGTGGGAACTTATTTTGTGGGTACTTGTTAGAATCGCCTCATAGAGGCGATTCTAACAAGTACCCACAAAATATGTTTCTAAAGAAAAATAAGGAAAATCCTCATTATCTAGAGCTTTGAAACACAGATGAATCCTATTCTGCTTAACAGAAAACTAAAAGCAAAGGCCTAACGGTGTTGATGATTTCGTGATTAACGAGGCGCCAACCATCAATGGCTGAGCGGGGTCTTCTGTGGTGGGAAGAATTCCCAAAAATAGGTTTTCTTGTGGAGTGGCTCAAGTACAAGGATGCAATATGTTAAGCACATTCAGCGTTGTAAGGAGTGGGTGGGGTAAAATCGCACCCTAACTTACATATAGGGGACGACAATTCTCACGAACATATCGTCCGGAGGACGTCGTGGGATCCCATTCGAGTCGTCCGTGGTAGAAGAAATTGGTTCTTTGCAGGGAAAAGGTAAGGTAAATATGAAGCAATGATTAATATGAAGATTTTTTGTTGTTGTTCTAGAAGTTCTACTGGTTATTATTTATTATAGGTATTCTACACTTTATGCTAGGTCAAGGACAAACAAAACTGTCCCATTGCCCAAAACCTCTTGAACTTAATCATCTTGTTAATGTTCAGAAGCTTATCGGTTCTAGCACTTACAATATCTAATACAGTGGTGTTTTTGCAGGGAAAAATGTGATAACAATGGCTACTCACATTTTTTTTCAGCAAAAATAATCCCCCATACTGAATCATTAAAGTTTTAAATTAAACAATGGTCCTGATTTCTGCAATCACGAACATAGCAAGTTCAAATATCAAAGCTCGTGTTTCTTGCAAAATACTTCATAAATTCAACATGTATTTATTCAGAAACATTTTTTTCTTACTTTTTACAGATATGTTAACTCTTGTCCTGCTGAATAAATTAATTTAGCCTAACTAATTTTTGACTTTCAACCAATCAGATCACCTGATGTATCTTATTCACACAAATTCACAAACTGAATGTCAAACAGTGTAGATACTGATCAGATGGCTTCTTCAGAAGCCATTTGATCAGTATCTACACTGTTTGCAAAATATAGTGCATTTTCTGGTGCCACAGGACAAGGATTAAGAAGTGTTAATCCTTGACCTGCTGAATATTTAAATATGCCACACCCACCACTGATTATCAACCAATCAGATTTCTTGATGCAAATCATTCCAATAAATTCATAAACTGAATGACAAACAATGAAGATCCTGATCAGATGGCTTCTTCAGAAGCCATCTGATCTGGATCTGCATTGTTTGAAAGATCAAACATATCCGGGCTCAGCAAGACAAGGATTAAGAAGTGCTACGAACACAGAATGTAAACTCTTTTAAAGGACTTTGCAATCCCTATAAAATGATATCTCAAATAATGTATGGATCATGTTTGGTTTGAGAGTAAGCACTTTCCGTCACCCAAGCGGTCTTTTATTTCATGACGGATCACATATTTCTGAAAGACTTATTTATCATATGACGTCCCGTCTGAGATTGTAATAAGTAATAACATCATGTAATAAATTGGATAATCCACTGGTGGATTAAATATGCAAATTAGTTAGATATGCCCTATAATGTTGCATGTACGACGTCCTCAACGACATCGCATTTACCAATGGCGGAATACTGACATTTTTGTTAAACAATCGTGAATAAAATGCTTTTATATGTCAATGTCATATGATAAATTGAATCTTGCGTTCGTGCTCAAGTATTATTAAATTCACTAAACTTGTTGAAGAAAAGGGACAAAATGCTTGGCAATGCCTTGCATTTTATCCCTTTTCCTCAACTTGTTTAATAAATTCAATAATACATGAACACTCATGTAAGATTCTCTGTGTCCAGATGGGAAAAATATTATCATAAATAATTTCTAACATGTTAAAGCCTTGACCTAGCAATCTTAGCCCTTTCACCCCTAACTTTCTTAAGTGGACTCTTCCATCTTTGACTCTGGATTGACCACTGCTACCAACAGGGGTAAAGTCAAAATCATTGAGAGAATGGCAAACAGCATAGATTCTGATGAGACGGCTGATTGAGCAGTCTCATTTGGATCTACACTGTTTGCATATGTATAATCCGAATCCATCCATAGGGCTGAAAGAGTTAAAACAGGAACGCTATGACATTAAGTTACTCCTTTCACCATGCAGCTTGATTTTATAACTTAAGTATTATTGTATTACTATATGTAGTAAACATATGAGAAATTTGTAACTCAGTTTTGTTATTTGTAATAAACTTACAAAACATTTACAACTTAGTACTGCTCTAATATGTAATGAACAGATGAAAGATTTATAACTCAGTATTACTATTTGTAATAAACTTGGAAACTTTTACAACATAGTACTGCTATATGTAATGAACATATGAAAGATTTATATCTCAGTATTGCTATTTGTAGTAAACATATGAGAAATTTGTAACTGAGTATTGCTATATGTAATGATCACATTAGAACTTTGTGACTTAGTACTGCTATATGTAATGAACAGATGAACGATTTATTACACAGTATTGCTATTTGTAGTTAACATACTTAGTATTGCTATATGCAGAAAACATATGAGAAATTTATAACTTAGTACTGCTATATGTAATGAACATAGAAGGGATTTATAACTTAGTATAGATGTATATAGTTAATGTATAAGAGATTTAAAACTTAGTAATGATATATGTAATGAACATATGAGGGATTTATAACATGTAATGAACAATCAAAAATCTTTCTTTGTATATATGTGCGCAAAACAACGACAAAAATTGGCCTGCACATTTACTGAATCCGAACACCGCTTTCAAGGTTTGCTGGAGGACACTTTGGGTCATTAGGACTCCATATATGGCATTACATACCCTTATCAGACTGTGCAAGATGTGCCACTTAATCTGAGTCTTTGTTGGCGCACATGTCTGCACAAGATTTTGTATGTTACGGCTAAAATATCAAGCATTTTTTAGTCTTCTTGATAAAGATTTCTAAAAACATAGATACGATTCCAACAGGGAAAATTCATGTATAGATCAGTCACATAAACAAGGTCTCTTAAAACTTTCTGAATAGTTTTACCATATTATGATTTTAAGTATCAAACTACCGTGAAACTTCAGTAACTCGAAAACGGATGGCTTGTTTGCCTTGGGCTAATTTGAACTCGCTCTTTAGTTCCTTGGAAATTCTTCCCAAAAGCTCCAGATATCCATATATATATTAAGATATTTTATAAACGTTTTCTAGATTTTACCTTTAAAAGTTATGTTGTGTCTACTCATTAGAATTGCCTCACTGAGGCAATTCTAATGAGTACACACAACATAACTATATTTTATAGAAGATCATGAAAATACTATAAAGGGGGATGGGAACACCTGGCATATTTTTCCGCCATTTTTTCAAAGGGAGACAACTTTCGGGACTTCCTGTTCACTTTTCTGAAAGCCCTGTCCCAAATTTTGGGACTTCCTGTTCACTTTTCTGAAAGCCCTGTCCCACTGAAAAAGGGGTCTACTCTTAAAGGAAAGAATTTTCTCCTCAGGAGCAAATTCTTTCCTTAGTTGATCCCTATTGACATGGGAGACAAAAATAATTTTGCAGGAGTTGCCTCCACTGAAGGTGTATCCTTTCCCCTTAAGTGATCTTCAATATGCATCATGGTATGGCACTCAGAATAAACCTCAGTGGCTCAAACTACCCCTATCTCAAACAAATCTTCATGGTCCCAAAGGTGTTGGAGCTAATGAAGTTTGACTGTAGTTAACCCATTGTATACAGGTGGACTCTTCCACTGCAATATTTTGGACAAGTCCATTTGTCATTTAAGGGGTGTCAGGCCTATTTTTTTCGTTTTTATTATAATTTTGACGGAAAATTCTGTTAACAAATAGTGCAGGCCCAGATAAGACGCCGCATTCTGCGGCGTCTGATCTGGGCCTGCACTGTTTGCAAAGATACCCCTTTTGGGGTTTCCCGCATACAATGGGTTAAGGTGCTAGTCTAGGGGACAGAACTGATGTGTACTCACTTTGTTTTCTTGATCATTCTGTACGGCAGCGAGCCCAGAATCCTCTCCATCATTGCTAGATGCTCCTTATTGTCATGAGTCTGTGGACAGAAATGAACATTATACATGTTTGAATTGAGGTTTATCATCCCCATCAACACTATTTACCCTAAAAATTCGGCTATAAGGCGATTCGGCTATAAGACGGGACCCCTTTTTCAGTTATTCTAAAGTGGGATTTTGCTTATACTCTTTTATAAGACGGGTCAAATTTTTGCCATATCTGTCGGGGCCTGATGCTATTTAGATGTGAGAAATCGGCCTTTTTTTTCGTCAGTTAACCCCTCTACTTAACCCTCATTTCCAGCCACAAAATTTAGAAAACCCTCATTTCCAGCCACAAAATTTAGAAATATTTGTTGCAGCTTTTTTATAAGTAACTGAACGTTTTTTTTTTATCGGGGAACACAACACCTAGCTATTCAGTTTCAGAACCAACGCCCCAGCTAGCACAAAATAGCGGCAAACGTTGGGCCGATACGTCGTATCGCTGTCGGCCCGGTACATGCTTTGCTGGCTTAGGCTACACAAACTTCTATTTAATAGACGACAGGGGCTGACAAATCCATTTCCCGGCCGTCTGGGACAAGACCGAAATCACGCCGGGCAAGTGCACTTTGACCTTATGACGCTCGGTCGGGACAAGTGCAAAAAAAAAAAAAAATCGCCAGTCGTTTTGAGCCCTTAAATACGGTAAAAGTAACCCAGTAAGTAAATCGCTG
This sequence comes from Lucinisca nassula, assembly GCA_963580285.1. NCBI lineage: Eukaryota > Metazoa > Mollusca > Bivalvia > Lucinida > Lucinidae > Lucinisca > Lucinisca nassula. The sequence continues at coordinate 66,853,263 of OY757020.1, forward strand.
TCAATTCAGAGACAAACCATCTGTGTATTTATTACGGTTCAAGTATGACACTATTGTTAATCCCTGTCGTATAATTGCCACCCTGCGGTGCGTGTCGATAAGGTGTGAAAATATGGTCAAGTTATGTCTCTAATTTGCGTTTATCCTCCAGTCTTAAAATTTAATCCAAAATCAGTGTGAAACTGATTTAATTGCTCCTCAGACTATTAGCTACATCTAACGGTAGATGTTTGCATTATAAAATCAGACTTTTCTACGATCTCATGAATGTTTATGTTTTGGCGCCAAATAGACGTTGGCGGGAAAAGTCGAACGCTGCTGTTGGTTATTGACACGGAGCTTCTGGGGATAATTCTGGAGCTGTGCAAAGCACTGATTTTCTATCCACCTCTATTCACAACAGCTTAGCTATCGGGAAAATATTTTTTTACCGGTTCCAAGCATTTTTTTTTTTTATGAAAGAGATACATGCAATGACATTAAACACGTGTGGGGGTAATGGCGTCGGATTACGTCATTTTCCGATCGCGTGCAGAAAAATCGTAGCGGTGGTTTGTGGGCGGCGATTTATATCAATTCATAAATCACCTATCGGCTTTTTCTGTATGTCTGGTCTTCGCCGGACATTGCCGGAAAAAAGCCTGCAGTCCATGACCTCGGCTATAAGACGGGGTCGTTTTTCTGGGCTCATTTTGGAGGGAAAAATCCTCGTCTTATAGCCGAATTTTTACGGTAGGTATTTTGGAGACACTGCTTTCAATTTTGTGGGACCTTTACCCAACACTGAGATGAAATGACATCTCAAGCTCTGCTGCCCAATGAAACCAATAGGGTTCATATGCATGGATGGGCCCACTCATACCACTTTGCCGGCCTGGGCAGGATTAGACCTTCTGCTGAGAACTATGGTGTGCCTGTGATTGCGGTTCTTGAGAAATCTCCATGAACATTTAAGAAGACTCCTGGTTTGACCGAAATGCTGACAGACTGGCAAACGGATGGATGATGAACAGACAGAAAACCAGACTTACAGTAGACATGACAAAAAACATTGATGCATGCTAATTGTAGTAAATATGTATTATGTATCTTCCTTTTTCACTATGGATGTCTCTGTTGCAGATGGATGTCTCTGTTGCAGAGGAGATGACAATCTACCATAAACATCCTTAGTATTGGGACAGACAGGCCTAAGCAAACAGTGAAGACCCAGATCAGACTGCTCCTTCAGGAGCAGTCGGATCTGGATCTACACTGTTTGCCATTCCATTGGCACCTTTTGGTCTCCTTGTTGGGTTGTGAAACAAATTTTTTTTTTCTATGGATGTCTCTGTTGCAGAGGAGATGACAATCTACCATAAACATCCTTAGTATTGGGACAGACAGGCCTAAGCAAACAGTGAAGACCCAGATCAGACTGCTCAGTCGGATCTGGATCTACACTGTTTGCCATTCCATTGGCACCTTTTGGTCTCCTTGTTGGGTTGTGAAACAATTTTTTTTTTTTTTTTTTTTTTTGAGAATTACAGCAAGTTCTCAAAGGGTCCAAACTTTTAGGATTTTTAGACTTTTTTTACTTGTGAGTTCTCTGCAAGAATCCACAGAATGTCTCGTAAGCTACTCTGTAAGACACATGTTCCACTATGATATGCCCTGTGGTTACAATATTTGAATAACTTGTTTAGAACAAATTTTCATATTTCGACACTGAAGTTTGACCTTATTAATATAAAAAATTTAAAATGTTAAAATATTATCATCTAGCTACTAAGTAAGGTCTTAGGTAGGTAGTAAGATTCATATTTTTTTCTAATTTTTACAGCCCTTTCAAGATTATATTACTCATATTCAGCTTATCAAACATATCAGAGGTGGGCAAAAACTATAGTACCCGGAGGAAAAAACAAAACACCTGACCTTCTGTTGCAGAACTTGGCATCCCACATGTGACCTGATCTAGGCTCAACACAATTCACTTACTTGAAATAACGTATAACCAGTATACAATTCAAACATTATACACCCAATACTCCATACATCACATGGCTGCGACCAACCAAGTTCTGGAAATAGAAAACATACATTCGTTAACCCTTATCCTGCTGAATAAATTGATTCAGACACACCCATTGCTGACTATCAACCAATCAAATTACTTTACATAATGTAGTTGGTCAGTTCACAAACTGCATAACAAACACTGTAGATCCTGATCAGATGGCTTCTTCAGAAGCCATCTAATCAGGATCTACACAGTTTGCAAAGATAGGGGTTGTTGTGAACAGCAGGATAAGGGTCAAGGAAAAACAGAAAATCTGTGATGAAGACATTTAAACCAAACACAACGCAACTTCAATTAGCTCGAATACTGATGGTTTGTGTACCACAAGTCTTTAAAACTCGTTCAAACCCTTTCAAGACTATTTCACTTATTTTAAGCTGATTAGTAATTGGATGTTGTCCGGCCCCTGCCCATTCCGGCTTGAAGAAATAGATGGACTGCATGATGCTTCCACGCAGAGCTGAAACCAACCACACAAGAGTACTGGTAAACTGCTTAGGGGATCTAAGCCTGCCCAGGCAAAGCAGTGCGAGTCGGACTGTCCATGCTTATAAACCCTATTGGTTTCATTGGGCGACAGGACTTGAGATGTCATTTCATCTCAATGTCGGGTAAAAGTCCCACAAAATTGGAAGCAACGTCTCCAAAATGACCCTTACAGTGTTGACTGGGACGTTAAACCTCAAATCAAACAGAACAAACAAACAATTGGAGGTTGTCAACAACTGGAGTAACCTTCCATCCTATGGAGTAAATTCTTTCCTTTAAGAGTAAACCCCTGTTCCAGAAGGGATCAGCTTTCACACACAAAAAAAAACAAAAACAAAAACAAAAAGCACTGACAGCAGGCTTGAAACATGGCTCAGAATGGAGACATTGACTGTGCAATTCCTGTACAGTAATGAAACAGTGTAGACCCTTATCAGCCATCACATTCTGCAGTGACTGATCTGGGCCTACACCATCTGCCAAGCCCAACCCATGATTCCAGTTCAGATTCTATAGATAACCTTGTTATGCATCAATAACAGTAACGCAGCTATCTTCTATAAATATTAAATAACCATCACCTGGTTTTTCAAAAAGTCAGTGATTGTCATGTGGACTTCAGCACTGAAAAGCCTACTGCGCTTTATAACTTTGGGTCAACTGATAAACAACTGACAGATCCCCATCCCCATCCCTTCCCCATCCCAAGCCCCATCCCTTCCCCACTCCAAAGGGTAAGACTGTCATAAAAGTTATCTTTCTTGTAAATAACAGCAGAAAACACAGCAACTATTTAACATATTTAAAATCTTGTTGCCGGCCTATCTGGCAGCAGAATTCTGTCTCTAGTTCTTACCTAAACAAACCATCCTTTGACGAGATAGTTCTGACAGGTGACTTTAGTCTAGAATCAAGATTATCATGATAATCATACAGCTGGCAAACAGCAACTCTTTGTTTCTCAGGTAAAAATAAATCAAGCTGGACAATGTAAAAATGTAACTTATGCCTGTTTGTGACTGTAGTTCTAGAGATTGTGTTTGTTTGTATTGGAGTTTAACGGCCCAGTGGACTTGAACATTTAGTTTGATTAGTTGAATGCTGGGATTGACGCAACTGCTGATAGACTGACAAAAAGACAGGTGGACAAACAAACAAACAGAAAACAGGACTCATATATCGCGCTATACCCCACACTACCACTATATGCTACAAGCATGGACAACACCACCACTGCCTCACCCAACCACACTGAGGGCCTTGCCTAAGTCTACAGCTGAAAATGTTGTCTGCTCATGTCGTCTGCTGAATCTTTTTGCAAACTTCATAAAAATATTTTTGCATAGAGGCAAACAGAGTGGACCCAGATCAGACTGCTCCAAGAGGAGCAGTCTGATATGGGTCCACACTGTTTGCAAAAATGACTTTTAAGTAACCCGCAGACGACAATACAAGTGACAACTGTCATCTTATGGGTTAATGTCGGCACTGGTGGGGTGATTGTCTGTAGGCTGGAAAAATAGTCCTAAATGTGGAATTAGGCTGTTTTGTTCAACCCGTAACTTCCTGTACTATATGTGAACAGTTAAGACCCTGATCAAACAACACTTTCTGTGGCGTCTGATCTGTGTCTAAAATGTTTGTCAATGACTCTGCACAGCAGACTCAATATGTTACAATAAGTTTTCTCTGACAAGACTAGTGCCGCTATTTTCTATAAATAACCGTTACCTGCATATTCTACACATCAGTGATATCAGACCTAAAGAGCTTCTGTGCTTAGTAAATTTGGGTCGACCGACAAACAACCAATCCAAAAATAAAAAAATCTATGCTTTGACCCATATGTGATGCTTGCACATGTGCATTTAAAGGCTTGTTTATCTTACATATTGTGGATCTTTTATCTCATGTGTTGGCTCTGTAATCTACACATAACAATGTAGGTAATGAATTATGATGCTATGTTACAGCTGATCCAACATGACCCATACAGGCCACATCACCATAAAACTTGTTTTGTCTTGTAATCACCAGTGGCAACTCAGACCAGCCTGCTCAATCATCCCATCTGCAGATCCTCGCCAATTTATTATTCTATGAGGAAATATGAATCAGACTGTGCAGAGAAGCAGACTCATTTTGAGAGTAAATGGAAATGGGCACACCTGGCAGATTTTTCTGCCATTTTTCAAAGGGAGACAACTTTCGGGACTTCCTGTTTGCTTTTCTATTAACTCTGTCCCACTGAAAAAGAGGGTCTACTCTTAAAGGAAAGAATTTGCTCCTCAGGAGCAAATTCTTTCCTTTAAGAGAGAGCCTATCAACATGGGAGACAAACATACTTTTGCAGGAGTTGCCTCCCCTGAAGGTGTTCCCTCTCTCCTTAAGTGCTTGAACATGGTGTCTGGTGTGTGTTCTTATGAGGCAGACCATATGATTCATTCAGTGGTAATAGGATAAGTTATGATTCATGAATGCATCAATCATTTACATAACTAATTGCTACAAAGTGTGTCAAGCACTAACAGTTGGCACTAACAGTTTTCAACTGTTAACATATTACTGAAAACAAATTAATTTACACATAATTGTAGCGGCCCCCGCCCATCGGGGCTTGAAGAAATAGATGGGCTGCATGATGCTTCCATGCAGAGCTTAAACCGAGTACTGGTGAACCGCTTAGAGGATCTAAGCCTGCCCAGGCAAAGCTGTGCGAGTCGGACCGTCCATGCATATAACCCCTATTGATTTCAATGGGCATCTCAATGTCGGGTAAAAGTCCCACAAAAACGGAAGCAAAGTCTCCAAAATGACCTTTACAGTGTTGATGGGGATGTTAAACATTAAATCAAATAAACAAACACATATTTGTAGGGTTCGAGAGTTTCAGAGCATAAGCTGTGTTAGTTATCCCCGATTGATTGACTATTTTAGGTTTAACAACATGTCAACCCTTGTGGGTCGTTTTTGTGTCGTCAGAGAAAGGGATAAAAGAGATAGTAGAGGGACAGAGGAGAAACAGGAAAATGAATGAAAGTGTAAAAGTAGAAGGAATATAAAGACATTTCACCTCTACCCTTACCTGCTGCAAGGACAGCAGGCTTTATCCAACTGTAAGCCAATATCAGTTGGATGCCCATGACGTAAGATACACGTCACCTTTGCCTCCCCAAACCACAGCCTTTGCTTGGAGAAAAAATGTATAGATTACATAGAAAAATGGCCAATATGAATTTTTTTCTGTAAAATCTAACGGTATACATTTTAGGGATTTATCTTTAAACTGAAACTATATCCCAATCTGTATTATAAGGAATAGTTTTAACAATTTTATAAGAGGTTTAGGTGCATAGTTTTCGAAAAACAAGGCTTGGCATTCACAAGAATTGTCAGGCCCGATTTTCTCTGGATTAAAATTGGAGGAAAATTGGAAACTGACATGTTATTCAATTTTGCTAGGCGCTGTTAGATACTGATATCAACTAGAGCTATCACTAAAGGTGATGAATACCCCCACAAAAACTGCCTTGATAGTACATCAGCGCATTTTGCAAACTGCCTTGATAGTACATCAGCGCATTTTGCAATTTTTTCACTTGAAAGGGGCCATAACTATGTCAAAAATTGACGAATTGTAGTGGAAATCGAACTTGACCTGTATTTTATGATGTTACATCAGTGTACCAAAAATTATAAAAATCGGTGAAGTGCTTTTTGAGTTATTGTCTGGAAACCAAGTCAACAGACCGACCGACCGACCGACCGACCGACAGACAGACAGACAGACAGACAGACCGACAGACCGACAAGCTCACTCCTATATACCCCCCCAAATTTCATTTGTGGGGGTATAACCAGGAAGATAATCTTTTATTTATTATCATTTTTATTATTTGAGGAAAATGTGATTCACCATAACTACCAGCAGTCAGAAATCTGAAATGTTTATAATTAAATTTGGAAAAGTGATTATCTTACTTCTGACAAGGGTACATTTACCTGTGTACTTCATCTCAAGATAAATATGTAACCCATAAATTTCCTAAAAATTTGGACACCTTGAGGACTTGCTGTAATTCTCCTAAAGTTTTAAAAAATTTGTTTGACGATCCAGCAAGGAGTCCAAAAAGTGAAGACGGAATGGCAAACACTGTAGACCCTCATCAGACTGCTCCTTCAGGATTGGCAATCAGTGTAGACCCTTCAGGAACATTCTGATCTGTGGCTGCCCTGTTTGCTTAGGCCTATTTGTCGCAATACTTTGGATCACTATGGTACCACTAAGGCGACAATACGAACATTTTCCCCTCTCCCACATAAACTGTACATACAAAAGATTTCAAACCTTGGTGGTTTTAGTGCAACTCTAGCTCAGTATGTAATTCTCAAAGGAAAAAAAAAATGTAGCCCATCTGCTTTTTCAGCTCTGTCCACCATCTTTGTTTATGTGCAGTGCTATAGCGCAAGTAAGCAACAGGGCTATTTGCTTTCAATGGGGGTGACCATAAAAATTTGGCAGTCATATGTTTGTGCTTGCAGATATACATGTACATTGTAATTGCAAAACAACTGCTATTTTATTTAATATTACTGCCCTTTTCTTACACTGAAATACATTTAGCCTGTATGACCAATGGAATGCGCAGCTAGTATTTGATTCAAAGTGCTGGAGCCCGGCTTCAGCAATATTTAGTGTAAAGCTACCTGATACAGCTTTAGGGCAAGCAACACTTCCAAAAATGTTTTTATTGTTCACATCAATATGGGTCTTTGTTTATGTTGAGGTGTTATGTCCCCATCAATACTATTTAGCTCATTTTGGAAACAGTGCTTTTGATTTTGTGGAACTTTTACCCATCACTAAGATGAAATGACATCTCAAGCACTATCACCCAAAGAAACTGCTAGGGTTTAAGGGACGGTCTGATTCGCAACTAGTGCTGGCTAATCGGAGCTGAAAGATTATTATCAATTATCAGTCCTGTCACTGCGATCGATAATCGATTAATAATCACTAAGGTTTTTGTCATAATATTACCTGTTTGGTTTTCTGTCTGAGCAGAACTCTTACCATATGTTGCACTTTACCATATGTATATTTGAACAAGCAGGCCTGAGCAAACAGTGTAGACCCAGATGAGACGCCGCAAAATGCGGCGTCTCATCAGGGTCTGCACTGTTTGCCACTGATCCAGCTATTTTAGGCAGAACTTTGGGTAGTAAATTGCACTTATCAAATAATCGATTACAAGCAAATCAGTACTGATAATCATTTTTGTGGAATTTATCGATCAATTAATCGATTATACGATTAATCGTGTCAGCCTTATTCGCAACACTTTCCCTGGGCAGATTCAGACCTTCTATGTGGTTTACCAGTACCCAAATGTTCGCTCAGTTTCAGCTCTGCCCAGACCCAATGGGCAGAGGCGCCAATAGGGATCCAGTCTTTGAGGAATGAATTTGCTCCTACACTATGTAAACTTTTTCCTCACACCATTGGCTTCTCCCTAACACCATTCTAATCCAGGTTTTACACAATGCCAAACTTTTTCAAGTATATTTCTTCTCCCTCAAACCATTCCAAAACATTCCAATCCAGATTTTACACAATGCCAAACCAAGTAATTTCTTCTCCCTCACACCATTCTAAAACATTCCAATCCAGATTTTACACAATGCCAAACCAAGTAATTTCTTCTCCCTCACACCATTCTAAAACATTCCAATCCAGATTTTACACAATGCCAAACCAAGTAATTTCTTCTCCCTCACACCATTCTAAAACATTACAATCCAGATTTTACACAATGCCAAACCAAGTAATAATTTCTTCTCCCTCACACCATTCTAAAACATTCCAATCCAGATTTTACACAATGCCAAACCAAGTAATTTCTTCTCCCTCACACCATTCTAAAACATTCCAATCCAGATTTTACACAATGCCAAACCAAGTAATTTCTTCTCCCTCACACCATTCTAAAACATTCCAATCCAGATTTTACACAATGCCAAACCAAGTAATTTCTTCTCCCTCACACCGTTCTAAAACATTCCAATCTAGGTTTTACACAATGTCAACTTTCTTCTCAAAAACATTCCAATCCGGGTTTTACACAAAGCCAAACTTTATCAAGTATGAACATCTGTTTTTCAGATTTTGAAGCAATATATACCAAAATAATTACCGTACAGCCATTTCACAGGTAAGAAAACAAGATGAACAAGCTAAATTCAACTTCGATAATGCAAAGTTCCAGATAATGGTAATTTTTGTCTGATTTACAGAAACAATCAAATATGGAGGGTTCAAATACATGTATCCGACATCTCCAGCCCTAAAGCCCAAAGAAACTGTTGAGTTTAAGGAGCAGCTCGACTCGCACCACTTTTTCTGGGCAGGCTTAGACCTAAGCTCGGTCGGTTTCACCTCTGCGTAGAAGCACCATGCAGCCAAATCTATTTCCCAAAGCACCAAAGCTCAACGGCTGGATGTTCAAATGAAATGGATGAAAAGTCAAATAAATGAAAGTGCGAAAATGCAGAACACCGCATCTGATCAGGGTCTTCACTGTTTGCTTAAAATGAGGAAACTGATATAAAACTCAGAGTAAACTAGAATAGTGTTTTCAGAGGAAAACATATGTCCCCCCACCAGTTTGAAGTCCAGAGCATACCATGTTTGAACCAAATCCATCCATTGGTTCAGGAGAAACAGTGCAGATAAGCTTATTTTCAACAGTCTAGTCCCATGGTGACCTTGATAATTAGGTCAAGGTAATCAAAATCTAATCAATTTTAGAGACAATCCCACTTGTATTATGTACCAAGTTTGAACCAAATCCATCTACTGGTTCAGGAGATACAGTGCATAATAGCTTATTCTTAACAGTGCTAAGACCTGTGGTGACCTTGAAAATTAAATCAAGGTCACCAAAATCTAATTAGTTCTTGAAACCATCCCATTTATCTTATGTACCAAGTCTGAACCAAATTCATACAATGGTTCAGGAGATAAAGTGCAGACAAGCTTATTTTTAACAGTCTAAGTCCCTTGGTGACCTTGAAAATTAGGTCAAGGTCACCAAAATCTAATCAGTTCTAGAGACTACCCCACTTATCTTATGTACCAAGTTTAAACCAAATCCATCCATTGGTTCAGGAGGAAGATGACAGGCAAGCTTATTTTTAACAGCCTAAGACCCGTGGTGACCTTGAAAATTGGGTCAAGGTCACCAAAATATAATCAGTCCTTGAGACCATCCCATTTATCTTATGTACCAAGTCTGAACCAAATCCATCCATTGGTTCAGGAGATAGAGTACAGACAAGCTTATTTTTAACAGTCTAAGTCCCTTGGTGACCTTGAAAATTAGGTCAAGGTCACCAAATTCTAATCAGTTCTAGAGACTACCCCACTTATCTTATGTACCAAGTTTTAACCAAATCCATCCATTGGTTCAGGAGAAAGAGCACAGGCAAGCTTATTTTTAACAGCCTAAGACCCTTGGTGACCTTGAAAATTGGATCAAGGTCACCAAAATCTAATCAGTCCTTAAGACCATCCCATTTATCTTATGTACCAAGTCTGAACCAAATCCATCCATTGGTTCAGGAGATAGAGTGCAGACAAGTTTATTTTTAACAGCCTAAGTCCCGTGGTGACCTTGAAAATTAGGTCAAGGTCACCAAAATCTAATCAGTTCTAGAGACTATCCCACTTACTTTATGTACCAAGTTTGAACCAAATCCATCCATTGGTTCAGGAGATAGAGTGCAGACAAGCTTATTTTTAAGTCTTAGTCCCGTGGTGACCTTGAAAATTAGGTCAAGGTCACCAAAATCAAATCAGTTCTTGAGACCATCCCAATTATACTATGTACCAAGTTTGAACAAAATCCATCCATTGGTTCAGGAGATAGAGTGTAGACAAGCTTTTTTGGCCTAAAATTCGACAATGTTTTGAGCACTGTGACCTTGAAAATTAGACCAAGGTCACCAAAATCTAATCAGTACTTTTCCCCCTCCCAATGGTGTATCTGTGTAAGTTTAATCAAAATCCATCCATCCATTCAGGAGATAGAGTGCAGACAAGAAGCAACGCCAACGCCAACGCCAACGCCGACAGGATCCACACCAAAACCAATATGTCCCCCTCCCTTTCGGGTGGGGGGACATAATGAGCTAGTGCACAACAAAACCTACATTAAGGCTTATTCGACCAGGGAGGACTCAGATGTACCATCTATAGCCTGCAGGCTATTCAAAGAGATATACATCTCTTGTCTTAGTGAGTGAATGAACAGACTGATCCCGGTATATGAAGGACACACTTCTTTACGTATCGTAAAAATCCTAAACGTTCGGATACCTTAAGGACTTGCAGTAATTCTCTTAAAATGTTAACAAATCTTTTTCATGATCCAGCAAGGAGTCCAAAAGGTGTATTGGCAATGGCAAACAGTGTAGACCCTGATCAGACTGCTCCTTCAGGAGCAGTCTGATCTGGGTCTACACTGTTTGCTTAGCCCTCTATCTGTCCCAATACTTAGGACCATTACGGTAGGTTTTGTGGTGTGCTGGCTCAAATACAAGTATACTGTACCTGGACCTCTCCAAAGCTTTTGGGCGACAAATTTTAATCAAACCCCAAAAATTAGTTCATATATAAAACTGCCTAAACAAGTTGGAAATTAATGGGAGGGCAGTGAACAGACATCAAGGTGTCATTTTTAGACATAAAGATGATGAAAATTGCTAAAACATCCTTCACAGCTTTCTGATCTGATATGAATATCCCATTCTGTTCTGAATGTAATCTTCCATCTTATATATGGCATGATTCCATTTCGAAATTTAGGGATGTCAGATGATGTCATTTTTCGAAATTAATTTTGAAAATGGCTTAATTTTGCAAACAGTGAAGGCCCTGATCAGATGCCGCAGAATGTGGCTTCTGATCAGGGCCAACACAGTTTGCAAAGACCAGCCTTGATAGTTCAATGGTTAGCGCGTTCAACTTATGATCGAGAGGTTGTGGGTTCAAATCCGGACAACAGTAAGGTGCATCCTTGGGCAAGACACATCATGCCACTGCCCCACTCCATCCAGGTGTAAAAGTCAGTCTCTCTTGCACCCGTGATAAACTCGGGAATTAGTGTTCAAGAGTGATTCAAATAAGCTTGATGCTTTCATTGCAATCAAACTAGAATAAATTAGTATAAATTAAGTCCAGTTCTTGTGCTTCTCGTCTAAAACGGGTTAATATAAACTGAACAAAAGCTATTTCCCCAGGAGGTGAGAAGAAAGAATTTCCAATCTCAACCAAATGTTTTGTGTACTGAGCTCTGATAATATACACAAATAACAAGATTGCAAGAATATCTAGAAAGATTGTATCTTGTTAATAAGAAACAATATCTTGTGTGCCAATAACCTGCAGTTCTTTTTGTCTTATATGAGGTTGCTCCTGGAGTTCAATGGCCTTGTCAACAGTATAATGGTCATTTTGAGCCACTCAATTTACCTGATAACACTGGGAAGGCATATACATTTTCAATTCAGCAGAATGGAAAGAATGACGGTAGAAAATATTACTTGGCCATTCTCCATCACGAAAACACGCCTATATAATTTTGACCCCCTTGAACCCCACGTTTATGTAGTAAAACTGGGGTTTCCGGGGGGAATACCTTATTTTTCTTATTTCTGTTCTAAAATATAGAATGTGGGTACACGTTAGAACCGCCTTGATGAGGCGGTTCTAACAAGTGCCTACAATCTATATTTTGAGCAGAAATAAGAAAACTATCACCATTTTTCATCATGAACTTTTCATTTTTTCGGCGATAAAGGTGGCAATGTATTTATATAGGCGTGTTTGCATAATGCCATGAAAGAATGTTGCTGACCCAGCAGGGATCAAACCCAAGACCTGCTGACTGAAGCTGGAGCTCTTGTCTAAGACACTTTTTATCATACCTTAGTTCACCTGCATAAACGCGATGATCAACCACAATAATCGATAAGCTATGAAACAATGAAGGCTCACAACACTAGATTTCAGTGAGCTAGGAATCAAAGTAACCAATTTTTCAAACATTATCCAACTACATGTACATGCTATCTTCTGCTTGAGAGACTTTCCTTCGAACCTCTGATGACAAAACAAATAACCCTTTTACATTTCGGTACAAGGCCTTCATCAGAAATATCAAAAATTGCGGCGTCTGATCAGGGCCTACACTGTTTTCAAAACGTTCAGCCAGTTTCCAAATAGATTTTGAAGAGAACACGACCGGACACCCCTAAGTTTTGAAGTGGACTCCTGCTATATATAAGTAGGAAGATACCGCTTGGAACAAAAAGGGTTAACCCTTGTCCTGCTGAGCCCGGATATGCCTTATTTTCCAAACAATGAAGATCCAGATCAGATGGCTTCTGACGAAGCCATCTGATCAGGATCTACATTGTTTGTCATTCAGATTGGGAATTTGTTGCAATAATTTGCAACAAGTGATCTGATTGGTTGATAATTAGTAGTGGGTGTGGCATATTTGAATATTCAGCAGGACAAGGGTTAAGTGAATGCGATTCTTCAAACGATCAGAAAACTTGTCTGTTTGCAGAGAAATTGCTAATGTAATTGAATCTTATCAGTGCACTATACAACAATCAGTGCAGGTAGCGTTGTTTTGATGGAATGCTTACAGTAGCAGACATTTACATATTTCTTCCTTAATCTGTCAGACTAGCAGATGGAGGATCTAAGCCTGCCCAGGCTAAGCGGTGTGAGTCGAACCGTCCATGCTAATAAACCATATTGGTTTCATTGGGTAGCAGGGCTTGAGATGTCATTTCATCTCAATGTCTGGTAAAAGCCCCCAAAAATTGGAAACGTCTCCAAAATGTCCTTTACAGTGTTGATGGGGACATTAAACCTCAAATCAAACAAATCAAAACTCGCAGAGTCATTTTTGAAATATAGGGTTGTCAGGTTGACTTATTTTTAGAAATTTATTTGGAAAATGGATCGAACATTCCGCAATCAGTGTAGGCCCTGATCAGATGCTGCATTCTGCAGTGTCTGATCTGGGACTGCACTGTTATATGCATTGTGGTATTGGTGTGGTAACTTCCAACAAGAATTTGTCCTTATACTAATTAATATCTCTTAAGATGCCAAGAACAAGTGTGTCTGAAAATGTTGTCTGCTTATCTATGTTGTAAGCTGGTTCACTCTACCCTTTTCCTGCTGAATATATCAATTTTGCCACACCCATTTCTGACTATCAACCAATCAAAATACTTAATATGATGTTTCATTCGAATTCGCAAACTAATTGTCAAAGAGTGTAGATCTTGATCAGATGGCTTCTTCAGAAACCATCTGATCTGGATCCACACTGTTTGAAAAGGCAGGGGTTGACATATTCAGCAGGATAAGGTTTTAGCAAACTTTCCAAACATATTTTTGTACACAGGCATACAGTGTGGACCCTGATCAGACTGCTCTCTCAGGCAACACCGTTTGCAACAATAACTTTCTAAGTAACCAGCAGACAACAACTGTTGTGTTAGGCATCTTAGGGGGAATGGAAACACCTGGCATATTTTCTGCCATTTTTCAACGGGAGACAATTTTCGGGACTTCCTGTTCACTTTTCTATAAGCCCTGTCCCACTGACAAAGGGTCTACTCTTCAAGGAAAGATTGCTCCTCAGGAGCAAATTCTTTCCTTTAAGAGTTGACCCCTATGAACAGGGCAGACAAAAATACTTAAGAATGAGCTGCCTCCCCTGAAGGTGTATCCATTCCCCCTAAGGGATATGATGCATCCTCTTAACCCCTTATCTTTCAGACCCACTTCACTTGTTCACTCTTGGCAAGATAGCCTATGTCCTTACAAACCAAAATTGTTTCTACTAAACTATCAGAAAAACATCTAAATTTCTTGAGCATTTGGCACCGATGTAAATGTCAAAATTATAAATAGAAATCTAAGTAACATAATTGTCAGAATGTTTGGCTTTCCCGACCTAGCACGGAGGATGATCGTGACAGATATCTCAGTCGTTCCAGGGTAATTAGTAATACAGAATATCTACGTTGTGTATTTCCCCTTATGACGCATAATTTTTTTTTTAGAAAGCACAACCTGATACCCCTGAATTTTGAAATGGGCTTCTGTTGTATATAAGGACGAAGATTCCATTTGGTACAGATAGGGTTGTGTGTGTGTGAATTCGGGTTCAACGTCGCTTTCAACAATTTTTCAGTCATATCCATGTCCCAGACACATTACATGATACCACACCCAGTCACATTATCCTGACACTGGGTCAACCAGTCCTAGCTGTACCCCGTAAATCTGAGTGCCAAGGGAGGAGCAGATAGTACCATTCTTAACGACTTTGGTATGTCCCGGCCCGGGATCCAACCCGTGACCTCCCGTTCCCCGGAGCGGACACTCTACCAACTGAGCTATTGGGGCCGGTATATACAGAAAGGGTTAAACAATAATGCTAGCTCAATTATCATTGGCAAGTCATTTTGAGTGATTATCCTTGCAAAGAAACAAGGTCTCTGTATTTTGCCAGTAGAGAAATATGGTTTCTGTATGTTTAAATGTGCTTCGCAGCTTGTTTGTATACCCAGTTTTATTTAATATCCAGAATCTAATATAATATCAATAAAGTATTATGTATTTAATATATCATTTAAGCATAAATACCATACGTAAATAGCATACGCAACTGACAGACGTAAATCACACTTGCAAATGCTATTACCTGGGAAAACAGTTGCCAACCTTACTTTTTATGTACCGTAAAAACTCTAAATATTGGGTCAGAAAGACTACGGCAAATCTCCTAAAATATGAAGGCGCCGATTTATTCCACAGAAAATAAGCCTTTTCAATACCTAACAGTGCAGGCCAAGATCAGACTGCTCCAGAGGAGCAGTCTGATCTGGGTCTGCAACGTTTCCTACTGAGCATTTGTGACTATTTTTTTACTATCATTAAGGTGTTTTTCTTTGTTCTTTCACAGAAAAAGAAGCAATTGCTTATCTGCCAAATCAATTCCTTTCTTCCTTTCTGTTTTTGTTGGGTGATAGACTGCAAACAGTATCTGCAGTAAGAATCGTTGATGTATACATATATCAAAACTTGGCAAAAAACATGGCCCAATGTGCGAGACAGTGCTTTATGAGATTTTTTTATTTGCGTTTTATGGCCTTTGCATATATTCAGCTGATTGTTGAGAAGAGGTAGGCAAAAACTGGAGCACCCGAACAACAACTAAATGAACTGTTGCAAAGCTTTGACCATCATTATTCTATGAACAGACACAAGCCAAGATGGCTAAGACTGGTGATGTTATTTTCATGCAGATCCCTTATTTAAATAGAAATCCTTAAAGATGGTTTTCAGACACGATTGTTGCAATGACGTCTGGTATTGTTTCCCAAAGAAAGGTAGAAATGAGATAGAGACTGATTCAAAGGATGAATAGAGGGGATTATTTCTTTAAACGAAATAGAGAACATTAAAGCAGAAATAAAAACATTGCCCCTCTACCAGTCCCTTAACTTGTGGCAATCATAGCGGACCTTGCTGAACGAAAACCTGCCCAAGTGCTGAAAGATACACGGTAGCATCGTCTAGTCCAATCAATGAATCAATAAAAATGTATATTGTGAGCACTTGTTAGAATAGCCTAAAAAGTACATGTACCCACAACAAATGTTTTTGCGGAGATATAAGAATCCTTAAATATCCTAGTTACTCGGCCTAATCTAGCACTATATAGAAAAATTATTCCTTAATAAGGGCTGGCTAATCGGAGCTGAAAAGATAATCGATTATCAGTACTATCATTGCGATCGATAATCGATTAGTAATCGCTAAGATTTTTGTCATTATTTAACCTGTCTGGCTTTCTGTTTGAGCATGACTCTTACCATATGTTACACTTAACCATATGTATTTTTGAACAGACAGGCCTGAGCAAACAGTGTAGACCCAGATGAGACGCCGCATAATGCGGCGTCTCATCAGGGTCTGCACTGTTTGCCACTCATCCAGCTATTTTAGGCATAACTTTGGGTAGTAAATTGTACCTATCAAGTAATCGATTAAAAGCAAATCAGAAATGATAATCATTTTTGTGGAATTTATCGATCCATCAAACGATTATACAATTAATCGTGGCAGCCTTATCCTTAATTACCATAATGATTCTAAGTATTGGGACAGACAGACCTAAGTAAACAGTGCAGACCCAGATCAGACTGCTCCTGAAGGATTGTGTGTGTGTGTGAATTCGGGTTTAACGTCGCTTTCAACAATTTTTCAGTCATATCACGACAGTGTCTGGTTGCGACAGGGAGCTCAATGCTCACGTTTATAGTGCTGCCTCACTGAAGTATCATGTCCCCAGACACATTACATGATACCACACCCAGTCACATTATCCTGACACTGGATCGACCAGTCCTAGCTCTACCCCGTAAATCTGAGTACCAAGCGAGGAGCAGCTAGTACCATTTTTAACGACTTTGGTATGTCGCGGCCCGGGATCGAACCAGAGACCTCCCGTTCCCCGGAGCGGACACTCTACCAACTGAGCTATAGGGGCCAGTCTGAAGGATTGTGAAACAAATGTTAAAATTTTAGGAGAATTACAGCAAAACCTTAAGATGTCCGAATTTTCAAGACTTTTATGCTATACATGTTACTTCTCCTAATCTGAAGCTACATAAAGAGGCTTTATTTCACAACCATTCATTTCCTAGGTGCAGTCAACCTCGTACATTAACAAACCTTGGTGAAGCACTTACAACATACACAGACCAATAAGTCGTTCATACGAGACATTATTCACATTAAACAGTCATCAGCATTCGTTCAGGTTTTTTCCACGCTCTTAATCATAGCACTTACTGAACCTGAAAACATTCTTTTTACCTGCAGTTTCAAGCATACAAGACTTTATAGTGTTTGTTTTGGAGTTTAATGGCCCAGTCAACACTAATTAGGTCATATAGAGATGGATCAGTTTACCTATCAACACTGTATGTGGGCAGGCTCATGCATAAGCGGTTAACCAGTACACTGCACGTTTTTTCCCCAGAAAGTTACAACTACCCTTCTTGAATTATAAGCCCTGTCACGAGAAAACCCATTTTTGGGGTAGCAAGTTTAGACCCAAAATGACCTGCTCATTCATCAACTTATCCAACGCTGTTTAAACTAGAAAAGTACCTAAGGGACATAGATGCCCCTGCCTGATAATTATGACACTGATTTTGTTTGATTTGAGGTTTAACATCCCCGTCAACACTGTATAGGTCATTTTGGAGACGTTGCTTCCAATTGTGTGGGACTTTTACCTGACACTGAGATGAAATCACATCTCAAGCCCTGTCGCCCAATGAAACCAAATTGGTTTATAAGCATGGACGGTCCGACTCGCACCGCTTTGCCTCGGAAGCCTTAGATCCTCTAAGCTTTTTACCAGTACTCGTGTGTGGGTCGGTTTCAGCACTGCGTGGAAGCATCATGCAGCCCATCTATTTCTTCAAGCCCAGATGGGCGGGGTCCCGTTTTGTACCCAATGGAATCTTCCACCTTACATATAGCAGGAGTCCATTTCAAAATTTAGGTGTGTCAGGTTGTGTTTTCTTCAAAATTTTATAAAGAAAATGGTTGAACTTTTTTACAAACAGTGCAGGCCCTGATCAGATCTCGCGTTCTGCGGCGTCTGATCTGGGTCTGCACTGTTTGCCAAAATACCCATTTTAGGGTTTCTGGTACAAAAAGGGGAAATGCAAATTGCAAATGCCATCTCGGACATGGACAGACAGTGGTAACACTTATATGCCCTTTTTGGGCATAAAAAACTATATAGTGCCAGATCAAGAAAGATAATTTGTAGACAATATTGGGAAGTTTCTTGATTGGGAAATTTTTCTCCATAGATATATGTTGGAATCCCCTCACTGAATAGTTTCAACTAGTATGTTATGTTTCTAACGAGAAATAAGGAAAATTAATTATCCTCCTTGTTCTTTAACTAGATGAAATACCAAACTAAAGCAAGAAATCCTGGCATCATTTGCATCAAAACTTGTATCAAAAGTTTAGGAAGGGCAACTAGACTTACCAGGAGTGTTAGAATCAGGAAGAATTAACTTTGAATCTTGTACAATGACGCAGTTTTGTGTAGTTACAAAACCATTTTCTTTTAATCAACTGGGAAGCAAAAATCTTGCCAAGAAATGGGAAGACTTTTGCATCTATTTAACCCTTATCTTGCTGTTCACGACAACCCCTATCTTTGCAAACAGTGTAGATCCAGATCAGATGGCTTCTGAAGAAGCCATCTGATCAGGATCTACACTGTTTGACATTCAGTTTATGAATTTGTAGCAATAAATTGCATCAAGTTATTTGATTGGTTGATAGACAGGAATGGGTGTGGCTTAAATGAATATTCAGCAAGATAAGGGTAAAGACATTGATCTTCATCAAAGTAGATGATCCCCTTGTTGTAAGTTGCAAATGAGCCAGCTTACAACAAAATCTCATGTGGACTTGGGCAACTGCCCAACTCACATACATGCAGTCTAATTATAGTTCCACTCAGTCTGATCAAAGTCTTTAGCTTTGAGTCAAAAGGTGGATCAGTCTGGTGGTTGCAGATTTTATTGTAGGTTTTGTCCCTTGCTGGCCAAAATAATTCTCAGTCTGCTGAAGGCTTGTGCAACTCACCAATACTTTAGTTGAATATTACAAGATGCCAACTTATGATATAGAAATGCCCTATCACCATGTTCTTTTGTCTGTTATTTTTCTTTTTTTGTGTGTGATTTGTTATGCCAATACATATTACAATACAAATACCTGAAGCAATTTTCATGCTGAAATCAACAGAATGCTGTTTGTCCTCATAAATGTTGGCTTTGTAACCTTTATACTGCTGAATGGATGAATTTAGACACACCCTTTTCTGACTATCCACCAATCAGATTACTTGATATAGTGTATTCTTTCAATTAACAAAACTGCATGACAGTGTAGATCCTGATCAGATTTCTTCAGAAGCCTTCTGATCTGGATCCACACAGGGTCACTGATGAGACCTAATTGACTGAAACTAGATAGTCTGGCCCACCCAAAAAATTGTCCACTTGACAGTTTTCAGTTCTGTGTTGTCGTCCTTGCTTACAAAGAATTACCTTGTCATAGAACATATTAAAATTCATTCGAATGCAATTGCATATGTAACGCAATGTCTGATTGGATAATGTCAAAAATCTTCGACAGTATATTCTGCCGGAAACCCGACATCATCGTGTAATGTCGGTTTTCATTAGCTGGCATTTGGTTTTACGCAGCTCACAGCGCTAGCCATTTTGTGCAAAATAGTAGTTTTTAACAAAACAACCGTATAAGTGCATTAGAACGGGGATAACTGTATTCAAAATTTAGATTTGGGAAGGTTAATCGGAGGTATACGGTCAGAAATTTCGTTTTACGGCAATGGGTCAGCGGACCCGTAAAACGTAATTTGCGACCGTAAAACCGTAAAAATCACAATTTTGAATACAGTTATCCCCTAATTAGCAGGACAAATGTGCAAGACAGTAACTGTGCATGAAAAATGATTTTAAACTTCCATTTTGATTCTCAAACAATCTATTTTCTGATGGTCTTCTTACCTAATATCACTTCTGGGGCTCGGTAATGCCTCGTAGAAACTATCGTACTGTGGTGTTCATGGTCAAATGTGGCTGAGCCAAAGTCTATTAACCGAATGTCTGTATTCTTTATCTGTCTTTCATCACGCTTCTGAAAATGAAACTTGGCTTTGAAATAAAACTGGTCAAAGGAATGTGTGAGAACAGACACTGACAAAACAACACTTTAGTTGATTCACAAGTTCACAATAATGGTTGTAAACACAATACATCGCTCATTATTCGCCCCATTAAAACGAGGGAGCTACACTGCAGATGTTTATTCATCACCCATCTATTAAGTCCAGTAGTAGTACCTTCAACCATTTTGTACAAAATGGAATCCGGTTCAGAAAGAACAAGTTCATTTCACATATCAGATGCCACTTTCCGGCTTATCCATTTTGGGGTTTCTGGTACAAAATGGGATGAGGGGCACTTCAAGGTACATATATAATTTGTCTGTAATTACTGTCAATGACCAGTTTAAATCAAATGTGTAAAGTTCTTCTGTCTGTGTGTTCTAAGATGGTTGATTAGACCAATCTTGGCTCAAAACTGTCTATTGCAAATATAGGAAGAACCTCTTGTTGGGAATGCCTTAACTCCGGCTTTCCACTCATTTCTGCTCGTCTTTACTGATCTTTTTTATGCTTACCTTTTAGGACCGCCATACACATAAGATTTGTTTTTTTTCTTTCTTTTGGAGTTTTAACTTCCCAGTCAACACATTAAAGGTCATTTTGAGCTGGTCAGTTTCCCTGAGCATTGCCTAATGGTAAAATTTGATATGTAACATGCAATATCAAGATACTTACAGAATGATATCAGTCCGATTTTTCCTCAGATCTAATCATTCAGTCTTAATAGCTACACAGCACCCACATTGTATTCCCTAAAATTTTGCCATTTTAATAATTTGATGCTATAATGGATCACAATAAGCAGTAGTGTCATACAGTGCAAAGGTCTTTTTCCTTTGATAACTCCCAACTAACAAATGTGGACATTTGTTAGAATCGCCTTTGAGGATTCTAAAATATGGGCCCCTTCAAGCGATTTTGGAACTTATCGCCTATGCGAGCAGCGAAGGTTCAGGCGAGCCTGCGCATCCGCGCAGTTTCGCCAGAACCTTCGCTGCTCGCTCATACAAGCAGTGAATCAAGAGGAACCTTCAGACAGAAAGCCACATCCGTGGCTCCTCTGAATGGCTGGGCATGTGCAGTTAAAATTTGTCATGACTGAATGCTCCAAGACACAAATTCGCTTGGCGGGGCTCATATATCCACAAAATATGTTTTTCGTGTATCAAATGCAATATTCTTGAACATCTCCGCCTGATACTGACCTATATAATTATAATGATCAGTTCCATTGCAATGGTCATTGTAATGAGTTTTTTCATTAAATTGAATGTTGGTATAGACAGGGTTGACTTTATATAATAAATCCAAGCACTGAGAGTACTGGTGGGATAACTGTCTCTAGGCTAGGAAAATAGTCATGAACTGAGACTTAAACTGTTTTGTTTAACTCTCAAATTCTAGTATTTTAACAGTATAGACTCTGATCAGACACTGCATTGTGTGGCATCTGATCTATGTCTGCCAATGACCCAGTACATGAGCCCAGTCTAGATTTTATTTTTTACACAGCGCTCTGATGTCACAGGAGAAGATAAGCGCTGCTAAAAGTAACCGGTACCTGGATTTTGTACATGGTCAGCGATTATTTGTTTGTTTGTTTGATTCGAGGTTTAACGTCCCCATCAACAATGTATAGGTCATTTTGGAGACATTGCTTACATCTCAAGCCCTGTTGCCCAATGAAGCCAATAGGGTTTATAAGCATGGATTGTCCGACTCGCACAGCTTTACCTGGGCAGGCTTAGATCCTCTTTAGTGGTTAACGAGTACTTGTGTGAGGTCCGTTTCAGCTCTGCGTGGAAGCATCATGCAGCCCATTTATTTCTTCAAGCCCCAATGGGCGGGGCTGTGGTCAGCGATTATAGTGATCAGATAAGAGCAGGTGGGAAGCTTCCGTATTTAGTAACTGGGTGGAATGATAAACAAAGAGACTCAATATAAGCTCTTACCTTCTTTGAATTATATCCTATATCAAAGTCCGAGTTGACAAACAATATATTCTCTGGTTTCAGATCTGTGTGAGTTAGATGATTAGCATGAAGGACTGCAAGAGAAGAAAATGGAAAGTATAGCCAACAATGACAGTGTTTGTTCTCTAACAGTTTCGGCCTTTTCGGCCTTTTATAAAGAATTTGCAGCTATAAAGAATCCTCATAAGGTCTTTAACCATTAAGATGCCAATCGCAATAACAACAACTTCATTGTTGCTTCATTGTTGCAAACAGCGTGGACCCAGATCAGACTGCTCCTTTAGGAGCAGTCTGATCTGGGTCCAGATTGTTTGCCGGTACATAAAAATATGCTTGATAAAGTTTGAAAGACACAGCAGATGCCGTAACCAGACAGCATTTTCAGATGCTTTCTTTTTTCTTGGCATCATAAGGATTAAGGGGGGGGGGGGGGGGTTATGGCCTTTTCAAGATTATTTTACTCACCGAGCCGATCGTTAATCAGAGGGGGACGAAAACCGGAGTACCCAGAGAAAAACTACCTGACCTTCAGTTGCAGAACTTAGCGTCTCACATGTGACCCGAGCAAGGCTCGAACCCACAGCGCTCTTATTCACTAGGCCACGGAGGCCCTTAAGGAGTAAGAAGTATAACACGTAATGAAGGGTATATTTCCCATAATTAATACAAGAAACTTAATGATTGAATTTTTTTTATTTGATTTTTTTTTCTTTTTTCATTCAGTTAATAATTATGAGCAAAACAGGTTAAAATATTTGTTTGTTTGAGTTTTATGTCGCACCAGAACATTATATATAGAGTGGACCTCAGTTTAAAAACTCATTCAAAAGTCTGGAGAAGCCTGGAAATTTAACCTTATTTCCTGAAGCCGAGGCATATCTTTTGCCAGAAACTGACAAATGCCCCTGAATCAGCTGAAGGGAAGGAATGATCATAGCAAAGATTTCATGATCAATCGCCAAGATAGAATCATACCGACCTTGGCAGGTATGAAATCTGCAGCCTGATCACCAATCAGATGCGCAAGCAACTGAGTTACTGAGGCCACCTAGCTATGGGACTTAATGAGGACGTCCCAGAACTTATCTCCCTTGAAGAAAATGGTGTATCCAATCCCCATACGTTTCTAAGAGTCTACTCCCTTTGAAAGCAAGTTCTTGCTGTCAAGCAACTATGGCAGGAACAGGATCGAAGTGATTTCCCTTGGGTGATCTGACCAATCACCTTGAATATACTTACATTCAACTGCATAGCAAAGTTGATATGACATATGTCTGACTTGATCAAGAGGGTATGGAATATAGTTATTGTCTTTCTGAAAGTATAATTGTAAGATAACATTTTACAAAATTAATAATCTGCATAAACCATATGTAGCTTGTATTAACCCTTTTTGTACCAAATGGAATCTTCCTCCTTATATATACCAGGAGTCCATTTCAAAATTTAGGGGTGTCAGATTGTGCTTTCTTCAAAATTGATTTGGAAAATGCCTGAACTTTAAGCAAACAGTGGAGGCCCTGATCAGACGCCACGTTCTGCGGTGTCTGATCTGGGCCTGCACTGTTTGCCAACTACCTGTTAGGGGTTTACGGTACGAAATGGGTTAACAGTCAAGGCTCAGATCAGAATTTAAATGTGATCTGTGTGCACTGCTGAACAGTAGTACAGTCTACAATGGAAGATTTTTAAGTGTAGTTTCCTCATAGCAACAGGTAAGTATTTTAGATAACTGAAGAACAGGTAAGTATTTTAGATAACTGAAGGACAGGTAAGTATTTTAGATAACTGAAGGACAGGTAAGTACTTTAGATAACTGAAGGATAGTTTTGTCAGTTCTCCATATTTATATGGCGAAATAAGGAAATGTATCCTTCAATTATCATAAAATACACACCAAATCTGTTGCTATGTTCCTACATTAGACCATCTACAGTGGAAGTACTCAAAACACTGACAGATTGTTCAGCATGGCAATTTCTAACTCATCCATATATTCAGGATACTTTTTTTCTGTTTATTTATGTTGAGATTTTATGTCCCCAGCAACGCAATTAAGGTCATTTTGAAGACGTTGCTCTCGATTTTGTGGGACTTTTAATGACATTGAGATGAAATGACATCCCTACCACCTATCAAAACTGCTAAGGTTTAAGGAGTAATCTGACTCGCACCACTTTACTTTGGCAGACCAAGGCAGTTTACCAGCACTCAAGTCGGTCAGTTTCAGCTCTACAAGGAAGCTCCATGGGGCCCTATCTATTTCTCCAAACACTGATAGGCTGGGACACTTTTTTTCTGATTCATTGGAATCGCCTCAGTGAAGAGATTCTAATGAGCTGACACCCTGTTCCTTTATTTTATAGAAGAATGTGGAGCGTGATAGCTCAGTGGTTAGTGCACTGACCTCTGATGCTAGAGGTCTCGGGTTCTATCCCCGGCAGCGGCGATAAAATTTCGGTGTCCGAACACGCTCCACTGGCATCATTTGCAGGGATGTTAACTGGAGGCCCCCTGTGCAGGGAGAACCATCCCCTGTGCAGGTTAAAGATCCCTACCGTAATTACATGATTACTGTGTAGGCTTTCATCCTGCAAAACCTGGAGTGTATGTAATATACACCTGCGGTAATGGTTAAATGTGACCGACGCAGTATCAGTAGATAGATAGATAGATAGAATGACAAAAATCCTCATTATGCCTCCTCGCCTGGTGCTAGGATTAACATTCAGGGGCCAGTTGTTCAAAACTAACGACGCCGTTAGTTAACGTATCGTTAAATCTTTCATTTCATATGGCAAATATGCTAATATTTTTGCTGAAAAAAAAATGTGAGCAGCTTTTGCATTTGCAAAAGCTGCTCACATTTTTTTCAGCAAAAATACCAAAAATTTAAATATTAAACTTGCTAGAACAGTTAACAATATGACCACTAACGAGCAAAAATACCAAAAATTTAAATATTAAACTTGCTAGAACAGTTAACAATATGACCACTAACGAGCTCGTTAAGCTATGGATGCTTTGAACAACTGGCCCCAGTAGTTCAAACTATGCATCAATTTTTCTTGAACAAGTGTCCATGGTCTCAAACACTACTGAAGTTTGACTGTGTATGTAAAAGTGATCCTTTTAAATCTTGATGTACCAACTGCATAATACTAAGCTCTATTTACATATGAGGGGTGTTTGAAAACTTTTGGAAATGCAATGTATACTCGACAATCATGGGATCTACCTGTATGAAACCAATACAAAAGTGATGAATGAACATCACTTTATCATATGATGTCGCGTCTGAGAGTGTAATAACGCCATGTAATATTTTCGATAATCCACTAGTGGATTAAATATGCAAATTAGCTAGATACGTCACGTAACGTTACATGTACGACGTCCTTAACGACGTCGCGTTTACTAATGGCAGAAAATTGACATTTTTTGTAAACAATCGTGAATAAAATGTGTTTTAAATGTCATATGATAAATAGAATCTTGCATTCGTGCTCATGTATTGTTGAACTTATTAAATTTGTTGAGCAAAAGGGATAAAATGCTCGGCACAGCCTCGCATTTTATCCCTTTTCCTCAACTCGTTTTACGGTTTAATAAATTCAATAATACATGAACACTCGTGTAAGATCCTCTATGTATATTGTGTATAAATGTACTTGAAAACCACAAATGTATTAATGTGCATTTTTATTATGTTAGAATCAACTCACTGTATATTGTGTATAAATGTACTTGAAAGCCACAAACGTATTAATGTCCATTTTTATTATGTTAGAATCAACTCACTGTATATTGTGTATAAATGTACTTGAAAGCCACAAATGTATTAATGTGCATTTTTATTATGTTAGAATCAACTCACTATATATTGTGTATAAATGTACTTGAAAGCCACAAATGTATTAATGTGCACTTTTATTATGTTAGAATCAACTCACTGTATATTGTGTATAAATGTACTTGAAAGCCACAAATGTATTAATGTGCATTTTTAGTATGTTAGAATCAACTCGCTGTATTTTGTGTATACCGTAAATGTACTTGAAAACCACAAATGTATTAATGTGCATTTTTATTATGTTAGAATCAACTAACTGTATTTTGTGTATAAATGTACTTGAAAACCACAAATGTATTATTGTGCATTTTTATTATGTTAGAATCAACTCACTGTATTTTGTGTATAAATGTACTTGAAAACCACAAATGTATTATTGTGCATTCTTAGAGTGTTAGAATCAAAACAGACCAGCTCTATTATGAACAGAACAAATAGCAAACAAACAAAGCTGAACCAAGGAGTAAATAGCCTCACTTATTTCCAATTTTATGAGCATTACAAATTTCATGCTCATGCTCTATTGTGTGGGTTGGTGAGTAATTAATCACATTTTGTTGTAAGTAGACAGATCACTCGCACTACAGGCATGTGGTTTGGTCTACAAAACAACTGACCTCCAAACTGTGATTTATTACAGACAACAATTCACTGCTAGAGCTGATCTATTTCTTAAATAAGAGTAAGACCTGTATAATCCCCCTAGTATCAGCCAGAACACACACTGAGTATCAGCCAGAACACACACTGCTGAGTTTTTGCTGATCTCTAATTGGATAGCTAAAGATCATATGAATGCAGATGTGCTGGCTGAATTGGGTCTATGCTGATTGTACAAGTCAGTATCGCATGAATTTTCTGCTATTTCTCTCTGGTCCTCTACACTACAGTGAGTGAGTGTTTGAGTTTTACGTCCCACCAACAGCTAAGGAGACGGGACCTCGGTTTAAAAACTCATCCGAAAGTCTGGAGAAGCCCGGGGTCGATCCTGCGACCCCTGGTTTATAAGGCGAGTAGCGCAACCACTACACCACAGAGGCTTCTCTCTACACTACGGAAGGACCATGTGATCAGCAAAGACTGATCAGACTGCACGGATGTTGTAGGTAAAAATCCTAAAATTTTGATCACCTGGAGGACTTGCTGTAATTCACATAAATTTTAACAAATTTGTTTCATGATCCAGCAAGGAGTACGAAAGGTGCAGACGGAATGGCAAACAGTGAAGACTCTGATCAGTGCAGTCTGATCTGAGTCTGCACTGTTTGTTTAGGCCTTTCTGTCCAAATACATAGGATCCTCCGGGTACTACCTTAATGTATTCGGACAGATAGGCCTGAGCACAGTAAACTCACTTGAAAAAGGCCTCAGCAGATTTTGATTGACTGATCTGAGGTTTAACAAGAAAATTATGATGAGAAGCTGAACAATGTTGCATCTCATGATGGGCTACACTGTTTCCCACACATCCAGCTATTTTTTTAAACTCAACATCGGGTAGTGTTCTGTGCTTGATAAAATTTAGAACAAGTATGGTTGAGGAATTAGGGTGTTCAATTATTTCAGGTAAATGCGGTACACACATTATAGCTTTCGTCAGCATCATTGTTGTAAACATTACCTGCGCAAGATCAAAACACATCATTCACCAAAATCAGAAACAAACACAGAATGCCAATTTACTGTGTAAGTATCTTCAGAAACTGTTTTCTTCGGTAATGAAACATTGGCATTGTGATTCCATATTCACAAGAGGCCCATTCAAAGGAACATGACTTAAATGAAAACATCAACAACGTATACTTACTAAGAAATCAAAAACACTGAGACCAAGAATATCGAAGGCTAAACACATGTGGCCATGGTAATCAAACCAATCTAACATCCGAACACATAAACTGAAAAGAGAATTCATCACGTGTTAACCCGTTTTGTACCAGAAACCCCAAAATGGGTACCCTGGCAAACAGTGCAGGCCCCAAATCAGATGTCGCAGAGCGTGACATCTGATCAGGGCCAACACTATTTGCAAAAAGTTCAGCTTTTTTCCAAATAAATTTTAAAGATAACAACTGTCACCCCTAAATTTTGAAATGGGACTCCGGAGGAAGATTCCATTTGGTACAAAAAGGGTTAACCCATTTTGTAAAGAAGAGGATTTTCTGCATGAGTCCATTTCTAAGTACAGGTGTCAGGTTGTGTTATTTTTAAAAATTATTCTGATTTTTTTTTCTTTCTTTTTTTTTTTTTGCAAACAGTGTTGCCCTTATTAGGTCTGATTTGGGCCTTCACTGTTTGTCAAGGCTCCATTTTGGGGGATTTTGGGGATTTCCCATCTGGAATAGTTTATAAAGTACAAAACACAATAGTCTGGATGCAAGGTAAGAACTGTTTTAGTTAAACAACCATGTAAAATCCAAACAAAACTGTATTGATTATATAGAAATATTACCATTTGTGGTCATTTTTCTATATAATCTATATATTTTTGGGATCCATACATCACGAAAACACGCCTATATAATTTTAACCCTCCTTGAACCCAACTCTGACCCCCCTTGAACCCAACTTTTATATAGTAAAACTGGGGTTTCCGGGGGTATACCTTATTTTTCTTATTTCTACTCGAAAATATAGATTGTGGGTACTCGTTAGAACCGCCTTCATGAGGCGGTTCTAACGAGTGCCCACAATCTATATTTTGAGCAGAAATAAGAAATATATCACAATTTTTCATCGTAAAATTTTCGATTTTTTCGGTGGAAAAATAGTCAATGTATTTGTATAGGCGTGTTTTCGGAATGGATCTATGAACATATATCCACAATTGTGCTATAATGAACAGTGTTATAAAGACATTGTGTAATACTATACGTGACAATGATAAACATTGTGTGTGCTGAGTTTTACATCCCTGGCTCCCAAAAACAGCTACAGTAAGCACTGCTCCAAATAAGGAAGAGTAACAAAGACTATTTCAGGATAGTTTTCTTTGTTCACTATGAAAATATACACTGTGGGTACTTGTTAGAATTGCCTCATTGAGCAAGTGCCACAACATTAGGGCTGGCTAATCGGAGCTGAAAAG
Organism: Lucinisca nassula; assembly: GCA_963580285.1. Classification (NCBI taxonomy): domain Eukaryota; kingdom Metazoa; phylum Mollusca; class Bivalvia; order Lucinida; family Lucinidae; genus Lucinisca; species Lucinisca nassula. Next base: position 66,882,622 of record OY757020.1, read on the forward strand.
ATAATCGATTATCAGTCTTACCATTGCTATCGATAATTGATCAGTAATCGCTAAGTTTTTTGTCATGATTTTACCTGTCTGGCTTTCTGTCTGAGCATGACTCTTACCATATGTTTCACTTTACCATATGTATATTTGAACAGACAGGCCTGAGCAAACAGTGTAGACCCAGATGAGACGCCACATAATGCAGCGTATCATCAGGGTCTGCACTATTTGCCACTCATCCAGCTATTGTAGGCAAAACTTTGGGTAATAAATTGTACCTATCATGTAATCGATTAAAAGCAAATCAGAAATGTTAATCATTTTTGTGGAATTTATCAATCCATTAATCAATTATACGATTAATCGTGTCAGCCTTACACAACATACTTGTCTTCCAAGAAATAAGGGATTTTCATTTTCTTGATAATCCTTGTTACTTCTTATCTGAAGCTACCAGTAGTGGTAAAGCAAGGTGAAAATAAAACCTATGCAAACAAAAGAAAATTCTAGAAATATTGCTTGTTTGTTTGTTTAACGGCCCAGTAAAAGTAGCAAATGCTACCATGATACTATCATGATTTGTGACCCGACTGATTTCAATCCTTCACAGGGAAGGTGATAATAGATTTTATCAGTTACCCCTTATATAATTGCATTTTAACACACAGACCTGATAAAGATATGCCATCTCAGGACAAGTGAGCTTTATCAGGTCAACATGACATTGCACTTCTATGAGCTCTATGAACTGGACTCCTCGAAAAAATGGCATAACTGTAAGAATGTACAATGAGATCAACTGATAAATAGAATACCAGGTTCGTGTCATTTGATATCAAGTTTATCAGGCTCGGCTTCGAGAACCCATGTAGAATCGCTCGGCAAGCCTCGCGATTCTACAAGCATTCTTGAAGCCTTGCGTGATAAATTTGATATCAAAAGACACGAGCCTGGGGCCAGTTGTTCAAAGCATCCTCATTAGTGGTCATATTGTTAACTGTTCTAGCAAGTTTAATATTCAAAATTTGGATATTTTTAGCAGCTCACATTTTTTCAGCAAAAATAATGATCAAAGTTTTAACAATATGTTAACTGACGATGTTGTTAGTTTTGAACAACTGGCCCCAGGGATATTCTCTATCTAAACTACACCCTCCCTTGTAGTTGTTCACATAATACTTACTTTTTACCCTCCGGGTCCTGTTCTCTTAATTTTTCTAGGACATTTATTTCTAGTTTGGCAGCTTCCCGGTATTTTTCTATGTTTTTGATTATCTTCAATGCTAAGTGGTCAGTTTTACTGAAAAGATAACAAAACACCATTTGTTATAACACCACTGCATCTAAATAAAACACTTACAGTTACTGGTCAAAAGCAATATTTACATGATAACAAATTGCAGATATAACCACACATACCGATACATATATACAAAACCAGGTGAGCTAATAAGAGCGGCTCTTGTTGGGGTCCAAAGCAAAAACTGAAACATTTTATATCCAAAATTGTGTTATGATAAACAGTGGTATAGAGGTTGTGCAGTTTTGTTTGCTTGATTTGAGGTTAAACCTCCCTATCAACACTATTTAGGTCATTTTGGGGACTGCTCCCAATTTTGCGGGACTTTTACCCGACACTGAGATGAAATGGCACTGTAAGCCCTGCCGCCCAATGAAACAAATAGGGTTTATATGTATGGACAGTCTGACTTGTACCACACCTCGACAGGCTAAAGCAGTTTACCAGCAGCTCTGAATGGAAGCACCATGCAGACCAATCTATTTCTCCTAGCCCCCTTGGTGTATGAAGAATTACCAAATCCAGCCTGCGTACCCAATACCCACTCTTGTCAAAATCCTGCCTTCCTGTGTCAATGGGGAAGCAAGCTTTGGATATACTGCAGTCCTTTTCAACAGTTTGTTTAAGTGCACAGGTTGATATGGGTCTTTGGTATGTGCATACTGTATTAACCAAATGTATTTGGACAGACACGCCTGAGCTAACAGTGAAGACCCAGATCAGACGCTGCAGTAGGCAGCGTCTCTTCAGGGTCAATACTGTTTGCTACTCATCCAGCTGTTTTTGACATAGCATCAGGTAGTAAATTGAACATTTTCAAATTGTTGACTAAGTATGGTAAGGAGCTGAAGTAGGGTACGTCAAAATACGTATTTTTGCTTGTCATGATAATTCGTGCTGTGTTTAAATTTCACATCCCACCAACAGCTGAGGTCACCCAAAGACTCATCCGAGACCGAGAGTCTGGAAAATCTCAGAATTGAACCTAGAGCCCCTGGTTTATGAAACAAGCAACTTAACCACAGAGGCTTCTATCAAAATCATTTAAAGTAAATAGTTTACTATTTTCATAACTAGTTTACATTACTAGGATACAGATGGATAATTTATGCATGGACTGTTGCCATAGTAACATAAACACATTTACCAGGAATTTTATAAAATATCTGTTTTAGTCCAAATGTTGCTATTTTATCATTGATAAGTTACAATATCTTGATAATATCTGTGATATAAAAAAACATTTCAAGGATTTCTCTGATAAACCAAGCACTTCACAACTGACTGACTTTTCCAGGCAACCATTAACAAATGTACCCTAACGATCCTAAGTATTGGGACAGGCAGGCCCAAACAAACAGTGCTGACCCAAAACAGTCTGCTTGAGCAGTCTGATCAGGGTCTACACTGTTTGCAATTCCGTTGGCACTTTTTGGACTCCTTGCTGGATTGTCAAATGAATTTGATAAAATTTTAGGAGAATTACAGCACATCCTCAAAGTATCCAAATTTTTAGGATTTTTACGGTATTCAGGATTCTATTGTCCGGGTACAAAGCAGAAAACTGTCATATTCTTTTGAAAGAAATTGACAAGTGCCCTTCTTGAATCAGCAAGAGGGAGTAAATGACCATAGCAAAGATTTCATGATTAATCTTCACGAAGAATGTAGCCAACGTGCAGGTATTGAACCCGTGACCCCCTGATCACGTCAGATGCGAATCTGAATCTGAATGAGCTACCTAGGCCAGTGGGAAACAAAAATGTTTCGAAAGAACTGAAACCACTGGAAGTGTTATCGTTTTATTGAAATGAAAATTACAACAGACAGAGTTATATTGATACATATTTTCTTCTGATCCCCATCAGTAGTATCAGACAAAATAATGCAAAAGAAAGGAATGCACAAACAAGAATTTGCTGAGTTTCTTCTATTTATTCTATGCCTCTTACTGATGTTGCACAAGAATAAATCCTTACGCTACCTGAATTTCACCCTGATGACATTGTTAGTTTCCAACAACTTGCCCCCAGGTCTAATTTTGTGGGTCATTTTCTTGTCTCCAAGGGAAAGGGAGAGTAGAGATGAAACAGAGAAACTGGAGAGAAAGAAGCAAAAAATGGAAGAAAAGGAATAGGAACATTCCCTATCTATGATAACCTGCTGCAAGGATACCAAGCCTTGCCCAACTGTAAGCCAGTATCAGTTGGGCAACCAGCTGATGTTAGCTACACGACATCTTCCCCACCAGGGCTCGAGAAAATGCCGGTTTCCCGGTCCTGGACCGATTTTGGGCTTACTGAACCGATTTTAACTGAAAAAGAAGACTAAAAAATCGGTCCATAATTTATTAAAATTTTCAAAAAAATCGGTTCGAAAATTTTCGCCAAGCCGTTATTTTGTAAAAACAAACTGACCTTTTTCATTGACAATCCAAGCAAGTACACAAAAATGCCTGAAGCCCAAGGTGTTAGACTGTTCATTATCTAACTAGGTAAAAATCGGACAAGTCCACGTCGGGGTCTTTGATCTTATCACAGGGAAATTTGATCCGCGTGTCAAAATCATGTAATCTGATCTGTCCACTTGGGTGAGCGCAATTTGACCTGTGTGTCAAAATTATTAATCCGTGAAAACTGGCCTGAGGCATTATCGGCAAGCTGGCAAGGTGAGAAAATAAGGTCAATAAATGCAGGACATACGCTAGTTTGTTTAGACAAGTCATTAATTTATGGCTTACTATAGAACCGGTATTTGAATATATATTTATTTTTTTTTCACAGGGCGCAATTTTCAATACACACCTGTCATGTCTGAACATTGCGTGTTATGCCTTCAAGGGAAAATGCTTTATTTCACCCATTCTAAACGATATTTCTTATTTAAGAATACGCTCCATTGAAACCAATAACATAAACCACGTCATTTGTAGACAAAGCGATTTGTTTCAGGCTTGTGTAATCGTGAAATATGTATTTATATTCTTTTAAACACGGTTCGGCCATGTAAGATTTTCAATGACTCTCGTTCGGCCATGTTTTGTTTCGAGAGTAAAGAAATGTTTTTCGATTTTTTAACCCGTTCAAAACGATTTTTTTAGAAATACGCTCTATTAAAATCAATCACTTAAAACAGGTGTGTGGCTGACGTCCTTGACTGCATTACTGTGTATTGTGTAAACGGAAACCGTATGACGTCATTTTCCGACCATGTTGCTGCACGTTGTAGCCATTTGTAAACAAAGCAATTTGGGCAAAATAAAATGCGTGGAATAAGAGAAATATTTTAAAGGTTTTAAAAAGGGGGAAAAAAATATAGTGACCATCGAACTGGTCTTTTACTGCCCCAAGTCGGTTGTTTCCCTTTAGCGGTCTTCAGGTTCTGAGTGACCCGGATATTGGGAAAATGAAGGTAGATGAAATCTGGCGTAGAAAATGAAAGTAGATGAAATCTGAACGATGTGAGCAATAATTGTTGTTTATAATCGAGAAACTGGTGCTCATATCCGTTGACAATTGTATGAGCAACATCGTTATGTCATTCGTTACGCTAATAACACATTTTGAAATTGAAAATCGCCAACTGAGTTTACGGAAATTACCCAAACCGATCGGCAATTTCCGTAATTTTTTGGCGAAATCTGGCTGGACCGATTTGGATTCTTAAGTTTCTCGAGCCCTGTTCCCCACACCCCGGATACCTGCTAGAGCAATTAATGTGTTGATCACTAACAAGTTTGCTAAACTCACGAGACTGAAAGACTTGGTCCAGGTATTGTTACCATCTTACAGTTTAATGGCACATCAACACTTAAGTGTTCATTTGGATTTTATTTGGAATAAGAGTGATGCTCGGTGATGAAAAGAATCTAATGCAATTCTTTAACCCTTTTTGTACCAAATGGAATCTTCCTCTTTATAAACAGCAGGAGTTCATTGAAAAATTTAGGGGTGTCAGGTTGTGTTTTCATGAAAATTTATTTGGAAAATGACTGAATTTTAGCAAACAGTGGAGGCCCTGATCAGACACCGCATTCTGCGGCGTCTGATCTGGGCCTGCACTGTTTGCCTGGGTACCCGTTTTGGGTTTCCGGTACAAAATGGGTTAATGGCACATCAACATTAAGGGTTAAGGGTTCATTTGGATTCTATGTGGAATAAGAGTCATGCTTGCTGATTAAAAGAATCTAATGCCATTCTTTGAGAGGGGGGATTTTCTTTGGCATCCTATTCTATGCACATAATTAGCAGAGTCATTAGGTATGTGGAACTGCACAAGTATTTGCCAATTACCTTGTTGCCATGGCAACAGTGAAAAAGCACTAGTAGCATGAGAAACTACACAAGTGACCCGAGTTACCCTGTTCTCAGAGTGTACTCACCTCTCATACACTGTGTAGGAACTTGTGTTCATACACTGTGTAGGAACTTGTGTAAAACATGGAGTGGGAATGAACAGAATGACATAGAGTGCCAGGAAGAGAGATAATCACCTTTTCCACCTTACATTGCTCTGGTGGACTACTCTTTAAAGGAAAGAATTTGCTCCCAGAAGGGAGCAAATTCTTTCCTTTAAAGAGTAGTCCCTGAAATGGAGAAGAGTTGGTCGGTTGGTTTCGAGTATAGCTTCCTAGTCAACACCATAACTGCTATATCAAGGTATTTAGTCTACACATTTTTCCTATAACAAGTATATTCTTGTGACAAAAATGGACAAGTTCCCTTATTGAAAAAACAGGTTTGCTTTGTTTTGCAGTTGTAAAGCTCAGTCAACACTGTTATATTTGTGTGTTTGATTTGAGGTTTTACGTCCCCGTCAACACTATATACCGTATTCGCCCTAATTACTGCACATGCTCCTATAAGCGCACACCAAAGCTATTTTTGAAAAAATATGCATAAGCGCACACCTTACAGTAACCTCCCACTGGTGCTTTCACGGTAAATCTATAAACACTTACCGTTATTTTTACAACAGTGAAGCGGGGAACAAGACAGTTCAGCTGCCAAGACAGTTACCCGAATGATTTGTGTGCGCTTAATAGGTCGATTTTTCACCACGATTTGTTGACACAATTTTGAAAAAACTAAGAGCACTGTGCGGTAATTAGGGCGAATACGGTAGGTCATTGTGGAGACAGTGCTTCCAATTTTGTAGGACTTTTATGCATGAACGGTCAGACTGGCACCACTTTGCCTGGGCGGTTTACCAGTACTCATGTTTGGTTGGTTTCAGCTCTGCATGGAAGCATCATGCAGCCCCATCTATTTCTGCCCCAATGGGTGGGGGCCTTACCCAAGAGGCTAACCAGTACAGTACACATCCTTTCTTCAGAAACTTACAACTACCCTTCTTGAAAGTGAGTGAGTTTTTTGTTTTACTTCCCACCAACAGCTAAGGTCATGCGGAGATGAGGCCTCGATTTAAAGACTCATCCGAAAGTCTGGAGAAGCCAGGGATCGATCCTGCGATCCCTGGTTTGTCAGGCGAGTAGCATAACCACTACACCACAGAGGCTTCTCCTTCTTGAAAGCTAAAGACTGAGAATGACCATAGAATTCCATGATCAATCCACAAAATAATGCTTCCTGATCCAGCTGTGATCGAACCAGTGACCTGATTACCAGCTAAGAGTGCAACTAAATGAGCCACTAAGGCCAGTTCTAAATAGACAGACCACATGGTGCTACACCAGACAACAGCTTTAGCTTTGGTTACTGCAACATTTGGCAAATACATCTTTTGAAAATGGAAAATGTAAATGTTTGTGCCTGTCTGACCTACAGACACCAAAAACCTGCAAAATCTTGCAGGAGCTTGAAAACATATCTGCTGACTCTGTTATAAATTCACAAATTCTTGGAATGGATTAAAGAGTATTAATAACATTTGCTATATATCTGTAAATCTCCCAGGTAATTCTGTTTACCATAATTACCACAGGCAGCAGAAGCAGTTCTCTTCTTTAAAGGGGAATGGGTACATCTTCAGGGGAGGCAACTCCTGCAAAAGTATTTTTGTCTCTCATGCCAATAGGGGTCAACTCTTAAGGGAAAGAATTTGCTCATAAGAAGCAAATTCTTTCCTTTAGGAGTAGACCCCTTTTTCAGCGGGACAGGGCTTCAGGAAGTCCCGAAAGTTGTCTCCCTTTGAAAAATGGTGGAAAAATCTGCCAGGTGTTCCCATTCCCCTTAAGAATAGACCCCTTTTTTCATCTGGAGACAGTTTACAGAATGGGGAACAAGTAATCCTTAAAGTCAACGACTCTATGCCTCTCTCTCTCTCTATCCTCACCCCAACCAAATCACTCTCAGATACAAAGTCTTTCTTTCAAGAGCAGACTGACTTCTGATATGGGTGACAGAACTAGATAGATTTTTTAGCTTTTTTAGCTACCAGAGAAAAATTGGATCATAAAATGTCATCTGTTTTGTCATCTGCTGAATCTTCTGGCAAACTTCACAAATATAATTCTGCATACAAGCAAACACTGTGGACCCTGATCATACTGATCCTGGGTCTACAATGTTTCCTGAAGGAGCAGTCTAATCTGAGTCTACACTGTTTGCATCAAAGACTTTTAAAGTAACCACCAGATGACAATTGTTGTGATTGGCATCTTAAGGTAAGACTATAGACCCTTTTTCCAAAGATGTAGACATTTTCTCCAAAGCTATAGACCCTTTTTCCAAAGCTATAGACCCTTTTTCAAAGGTATAGACCCTTTTTCCAAAGCTATAGACCCTTTTTCAAAAGGGTCCCAGTTTGCAGGAATTTTGCAAACAGGGAGTCACAGTTTGATTGATTGATTGATTATTTTATGTTTAATGTGTTGTCAATGGGTGGGTCAATTTGTGTCGTCTCCAAGAGAAAGGGGAAAAGATACTAGAGATGAAAGTAAGGCTGACACGATTAATCGTATTATCGATTAATCGATCGATTAATTCCACAAAAATGATTATCATTTCTGATTTGCTTTTAATCGATTACTTGATAGGTACAATTTACTACCCAAAATTATGCCTAAAATAGCTGGATGAGTGGCAAACAGTGCAGACCCTGATGAGACGCCGCAATCTGCGGCGTCTCATCTGGGTCTACACTGTTTGCTCAGGCCTGTCTGTTCAAATATACATATGGTAAAGTGCAACTTATGGTAAGAGTCATGCTCAGAGAGAAACCCAGACAGGTAATATTTTGACAAAAACCTTAGCGATTTCTAATCCCTTATCGATCGCAATGACAGGACTGATAATCGATTATCTTTTCAGCTCCGATTAGCCAGCCCTAGATGAAAGTGAGAAACAGAAGGGAAAGAGGAAAATAAATGGCAGTGTTGAAACGAAATAACGACATTCACCCTCTGCCCTTACATGCTGCAAGGACAGCAGACCTCGTCCAACTGTGAGCCAATATCAGTTGGATGTCCCAGTGACCCAAGATACATGTCACTGTTGCCTCACCCAACCACCCCTGGAGTCACAAAATTATCAGCACTAAAGCGTTCATTGCTTGGATGGTACAATACTTCTTGCTCGTTTGCCACCCGTTCCTTGAGTCCCTAGGAAATTTCTCTCTAAATAAGAACTAGTGGGGGGGGGGGGGGTTAGGATATTTTCGTCTCTTATCTTGCAAATGTATGTTGTTTGTACACATTAGAATCGCCTCAATGAGGCCATTTTAACAAGTACACACTGCATACATTTATATTATAGAACACCTAAAAGAAGTCCCAAAACGATGCCCTTTATACCTGCTGGAAGTAGCCCTCAGCGGCTTGAACAACCCATCTCGAACAGCTTTTCGTGGTCCGAAAAGTGTTCGAGCCATTGACGTTTTTGTTTGTTCATTTGATTTAAGGTTTAACGTCCCTGTCAACACTGTATAGGTCATTTTGGAGACGTTGCTTCCAATTTAGTGGGACTTTTACCCCTCACTGAGATGAAATGACATCTCAAGCCCTGTCGCCCAATGAAACCTATAGGGTTTATAAGCATGGATGGTCTGACTTGCACCATTTTGCCTGGGCAGGCTTAGATCCCCTACCAGTACTCTTGTGCTGTCATGGAAGCATCATTCGACTTTTACTAAAATTACTAGAGTTGCTAGTCTGCGTAGCTGAGCAGGCTGGGTTGTGTCTTATCTGGTTACAAACCCCAAAGACACCTTTTCTCGTGACTAGGCTCATATAAAACCCAGGTTTACTGATTTTTGTATATTTTGGGCCATTACCAAGATATCAGCAGGAATCGATAAAGTTAGGCTTATCAAAAAACACTGATGATAAAACCAGCAGGATAAACAAATTTATTAAATGTAAAGAACATTGTACTTCCCGGCCCCCGCCCATCGGGGCTTTCAGAAATAGATGGGCTACATGATGCTTCCACACAGAGCTGAAACCGACTGCACAAAAGTACTGTTAAACTGCATAGAGGATCTAAGCCTGCCCAGGCAAGGCAGTGCGAGTCGGACCAACCATGCTATGAACCCTATTGGTTTCAATGGGCGACAGGGCTTGAGATGAGTGATAGAGTGTTTGGGTTTTACGTCCCACCAACAGCTAAGGTCAAATGGAGATGGGACCTCGGTTTGAAGACTCATCCGAAAGTCTGGAGAAGCCCGGGATCGATCCTGCGATCCCTGGTTTACAAGGCGAGTAGCGTAATCACTACACCACGGAGGCTTCTTTGAGATGTCATTTCATCTCAATGACAGGTAAAAGTCCAACAAAATAAATTGGAAGCAACGTCTCCAAAAAGACCAATACATTGTTGACGAGGACATTATACCTCGAATCAAACAAACAAAATCCATTGCTATGTGTTGGACAAGTCCATCTGTCATTCATATCTGTCAGGCCTGTTTTTTCGGTTAAATTCTGCTTTTGATGGAAAATTCTGTTAGCAAATAGTGAAGGCCCTGATCAGATGCGTTCTGCGGCATCTGATCTGGACCTGCACTGTTTGCCAAGGTACTCCTTAAGTGGTCCCCCCCCCACCTGGGAAAATTCTGTTAGCAAACAGTGCAGGCCCTGATCAGATGCCGCGTTCTGCGGTGTCTGATCTGGACCTGCACTGTTTGCCAAGGTACCCTTTAAGTGGTCCTCCCGCCCCCTCTATCAATCTGCAAGCAGCAAATCCACTTTGGCAGTATGTAAACCTTATCCTGCTGAACCAGGATATGCTCTTCCATCGCAAACACTGGTGATACAGATCAGAAGGCTTCTGAGGAAGCCATTTCCAAAGCCATCTGATCAGTATCTACAGTTTGACATTCAGTTCATGAATCTGTAGGAATAAATTACATCAAGTACTCTGAATGTTAAGGATTTTCAAAATCCACAGAAAAATGCGAGAGTTGGGCTGTTTTGCTAGAAATATCCCCCGATATTTTTGAGAGTGATTCACAACTGTCCACCATAATTCTGATAAATGAATACATGTATATGAGCCAAGGTTTCTAAAAATAGCTCAATGGCACTTTCAGCGAGATTTGAATTGGCATCCAACAAAATGGACAATAAGATACCATGTGTAACTAGCAATGATTGGTGTACACATCCACACTTGGGAAGAGTTGTCATTTCTGGGTTGATTGTTTAGTAAATGACCCAAAGTTATAAAGCTCAGAAGCTCTTCAGTACTACGAGGTACAGTCAATAAGTTCCCGGACTGGTCATCTATCACACTTTTCTGACGTCCGACCATGATTAAACTAGCCATGCAAATGTTTTAATTCCATTGCTGAAACTTGATAACATTTTATTAACATTGTGCAAGTATTTCTTGTTTAACAAATTATTTATCCTTCTTATTAACACTGCTACAGAGCACTTTAAATTAGTCGACAAGTCCAAGTTTTGTACCCTGTTCTAAGCGCCATTTGTTTCATTATTTGGCGCTATTTCGTCGTGAAATTTCGTATGACGTCACGACAACGTCGTTTCAAAACGACTTAAAAAAAGCAACGTCATCGCATAAAAAATAATGGATTTATGCGCAAATTATTCAGCAATGGACAAAATCTGTGACGCGGTAACGTCGACGTCAATCGATCGAACGGAACAGCGAGCAGTCATTAAATTCTGAGAATCTGATATTCCATCAAGAAAACGCCCCAGCACATCGAGCCGCAGAAACTTTACTGACAATAGACTTCCTGGGATCTGAAAGACTGCAACATCCGCCCTATAGTCCCGACCTTGCCCCTATGGACTTTTGTGTAGATTTGAATAGGAAGAGGAAATAAAATTTGCCGTCAGATCAGCGGTACGCACCTTTGACACAGAGTGGTATAGAAACATTTATCAAAACTGGGTACATCGCCACAGAAAGTGTATTGAACACCAGGGAGAATACTTTGAAAAAGAATGACTGACATTTACAAGCGTCAATCCTGACGTCATAAGTGCTCCGTTTGGCGTGCGTACTGTTATTTGCGATGTAAACGCTGCTTTTTTGGTGAATGATTGTATTAAAACGTTAATACTGTGCTGAAGAAAAAATGTTTGTTTTTATACTGTTGATTTTCTTATTATTCTACTGCCAATAATAATAAAGTTACAAAGGCAGTCCGGGAACTTTTCGACTGCACCTCGTATGTCTCACTTCTCAGAAATTCAGGTAACGGTTATTTATAGAAAATAGCCGCATATTTTATACTGCTGTGAGGTTAAAGTGTTACACAAGAGGTTTATCAATATAATCTGGACTGGAATCGTGTTGTACCTGGCAAAGTGCAGACCCAAACCAAACAAAGGATTCTACACTCAGAGACAATCGACTTACCAGTTCTGTCAGTGCATGCTCATGCAATCAGAGAAGACAGCATGGCTGAGCAGTCTAATCTGAATCTACCCTTCTTGTTTACGTCTTACTGGAGGTTTTGCTTTGCACTTTTTTATATGTTGTGGCTACTTGTTAGAATCGCCTCATTGAGTAGCCACAACGTATGTTTCTAACAACAATCTCTTAATTATCCTCGTTGCTCTACACATCTGCGGCTACACTCTCACAGGATTACCTACCTTTGTAGGTCTTTCACTTCTACAACTTTACCAAAGGTTCCTTCACCCAGGGTAGAGAGAACTTCATCTGCAAGAAATAATCTTCAGTCAGTACCCTGTAACTATAGCAACCGGTGGGCGCACCCACCGCAGGCTGGCCTTCTTGAAATCTCATGCTAGATTTGAAAGTGGAATTAAAGTCATTTATAAAGGTCTTTTTTTACATATGCTTTCCAAAATGTTCTTTTTTGAAAGTTGATACTTGTATCAAGTTTCTATGACATTTATATTACACAGACATCAAAGAAATGTAGAGATGAACAGAAACTCTGAATTGTAAGTTACTGAAAGTTTGGGAGTACCGCTTAATTTTGCCAACCTATTTGCAGATATGTTCACTGTGAGGCCTGATGCTTTATAAAAATATATGCACACAAGCATCTCATTATAAAAAGGTTCATTACACCACAATTATGAATATATCATAGTTGCAAGAAAGATCCCAAAAATGTATGGATTATATAGAAAAATGACCATAAATGGTCATTTTTCTATGTCATCTAAACATTTCCAAAAATGTAAAGATCATATAGAAAAATGACCATAAATGGTCATTTTTCTATATCATCTTTACATTTTCTTTCCATACAACATGTTGTTTAGCTAACATGGACGAATTTGTGGATCTCAAAAAAAATAGTGTTATAAAGACCTGGTGTGGTAAATGATCAATGAAAACTCAGCCCAGATGCACAAAGCTGATCAGGTCTTCCTTGTCTGCCAACATACAATGTACTGTGTCCAATGAACCACTAAGCACCGAATTAAATTCATCTTCTACACCAATGTTGGTACATGTATTTCCTAATGAAACAATGTCTCAAATTTGATGCCAGGGAGGGTTAGGGCTGGTAGGGCCATCACATAATGGGGGCTAAATTTGGAGTCCCTGAAAATGGCAAGGTCAAAAAAGAAAAATGAATTTATCATTTTAAATTATTTTGTAACTTTTTTTTTGTTCATTTTTTTCTGCCGTTCGTAAATTTTGACTTGTGATGATTTCAAGAAGGCCAATATGTAGCAAACAAAAGTCGAAGCAGCAACCATTACCATTACTCTGAAATTTTTAAAAGTACAATCTGTTAGTTAATTATTCAAACAAAGCCCTATTTAACTACCTACAGTATTAAACACACACTGACTTTTGCTAAACTGTAGTCAGTCGGTTTGAAGTTAATCAAACTTTTGCTCAGTTCTGTTAAACAGTGCTCAGATGCCAGATTTCATTAATGTTTATGCAGTCAATTTGGATGCATGCGAGCATGAATTACAGACAATAAATCTGGCAAAGATCTTTCGAATTCAATCAACATTATCAGAATTGCTTTTAGTTCCACAGTATTATTCTTTTGCCCTCTGCCACAAAACTGGTGACAGTTTGGGAATTTTTCGCATTTCAAAAGCTCATCAACTGATGGCATTTTATCACACAATTCAGATTTTTCATGCAAATACTTTCATAAAGTCATTCCGACCTTGACCTCCACATTGCTGCAGAATATCAAGGTTACATGTATACAACAAGCAAGAAGGAAAAAAAACAAAAAAAGTAAAAAAAAAAAAAAAAATAATAAAATGATAAACTTTTAGAGTATGATTTTGCAATGTGTGCTGTAGTGTATGCATTGTAAATGTGTAAAAATAATCCTAGACTAAACGTTACGAAATGTGTGTACATCTAGCTTGCAGTATGTCGCCAGCTTGATAAATCAGATGACCGTCGTCGTCGTCTTGAATACACGGCCCCTCTCCAGCCCCTTGTCGATCCTGTCGCAACCAATCATTTTTCACCAAACAGCAACCACCAGCAACCATTAACCATCCACGTCACAGCACCAAAGGCACCATTGGTCATCGATATCAACACACATTCATAGCGTTTCAAGGTTCAAGGTCATTTCGTATCGTGTAGCAAGTAGGTATGGATGGCAATTTTTCACAACCGGGACATATGTGAGTAAAATAATGGGAGGAAGCCCAAGTAAAGATAGTGACATGGCAACAATATCATTATCAACAATATTGACATGGCAACAATTGCCATGGCAACAAACATAATTTATCAACAATCGTCATGGCAACAAAGATGATTAAGCACTAACACACCAGCAATTCATTTTTTAACTTTTCACCCACCTTCACCTTGCTTTTCTGAAAATTTTGTGGATTTTTATAAGATAAACAGTATGAACATTCGTCCAGATGTTCAAAACATCACGAAAACACGCCTATGTAATTTTGACCCTTTATATAGCAAAACTGGGGTTTACAGGGATAAACCTTATTTTTCTTATTTCTGCTCTAAAATATAGATTGTGGATACTCATTAGAACCACCTCAATAAGGTGGTTCTAATGAGTACCCACAATCTACATTTTTTTTTGGCAGAAATAAGAAAAATACCACAATTTTACATCTTAAAATTTTCATTTTTTCGGGCGATAAACGTTACAATGCATTTGTATAGGCATGTTTTCATAATGACATCTTTAGCTTAAAAAAAGATATATTCTAGTAAGTATAGTACCTAATTTACTGATATTTTCGCTGAAAAAATTGTCAAGTAGCTTTTGCATTATTTTTCAGCAAAAATATGTGTTTTTGTCAGCTTTAACATAAATTAAACTGCCAATTTTATTAATTTTTGACAATTAGGCCCTGATGTTTAAACAAGAAACGCCGATTTTGACCATATCTAGCGGCTCAAAAGTTAACAACAATTCCACTGTACCCAGGGCTTGCAGTTTCTTACAACAAGTAAGCACGAAAGATGAAGGTGGACGATATTCTTTTTACAGAGAGAGATAGCTTTAACTTTCGAAATATTTTCAAATGCTTCTGTTCTAAATATACAAAATGCTAAGAAACTTTTTTTTTTTCAATTCAATGTTTTATAAAAGCAAAATCATTGGAAAGAAACTTATGTAAATGACTGAAAATCCTTTCAAAAAACATTTTCTTTTCAGCTTTTAATTCTTTTTAAATCAATTAATTTATTCTCTTGAAATATTATGAATTCATACATTTTTTTTACACATCACAGATTTAGCCCTTATCTTGCTGTTCACGACAACCCCTATCTTTGCAAACAGTGTAGATCCAGAACAGATGGCTTCTGAAGAAGCCATCTGATCAGGATCTAGACTGTTTGGCATTCAGTTTATGAATTTGTAACAATAAATTACATTAAGTAATTTGATTGGTTGGTAGACAGAAATGGGTGTGGCTTAACTGAATATTCAACAAGAGAAGGGTTAAACATCTAATATCTGAATTTTCTCACAAACTCCTCTTTCTGGTTTCAATTTCTCTCATCAGTATCAACTCTTGTACATTTCTTCTTTATGTCATGCTTTCTTATGTCATACTGACTCTTTTGCATTCTTACTGACTCATACAATGTACACCCTTACCACCACTGACTGAGAATCTTGTTCTCTCGTGCCCTCTTCACATAGAAATAGAGAAGGGTGGGTATCTGGTGATAATTAACCGATTGTATACTAGTGGACTCTTCCATTGCTATATGTTGGACAAGTCCATTTGTCATATAAGGGGTGTCAGGCCTATTTTTTTGTCTTTATTCTATTTTTGATGGAAAATTCTGTTAGCAAATAGTGCAGGCCCTGATCAGACGCCGCGATCTGGACCTGTACTGTTTGCCACACGGTACCCCTTTAAGGATTTCCCGCATGCTATGGGTTAAGGGATAATTTTTTTCAATTCTCCATAAAACACTTTGGTTGAAGATATTTATCTGATCTGCCTCAATGAGGCGGTTCAAATGAATATTCACACTGTAAGTGTTTATATATATATGGATAAATACTGACCTTATTGCTTACCATGAATTATCCTGACTCTCATGAGGGATAATGGAAATAAAAGGATTCTTGGAATTGTAGCTCTTGACAAATGAACTTGGAACATTTGTGGGTTGATGTTTGAGTGACACAAATGCTGATGGGTTGACAAATGGATGAACAAAAGTTGAACAAATAGGCAGAAATTAGGAGTCCTACATCATGCCATTCTTTAAGCAGATTGACACAAAGCCATAATTATTGAAAAGTCATCTAAAGTCAGCAAAAGTCAAAAGTTTTCAAAAGAGTCCCCTCCCCAACCTTGAATGGCCACCTAGCTATGTCAGACCTCAATTACCTCCCCTGAGGGTACCAGTATGTTCCCTCCCCTTGAACAGCCACTTAGCTAAGGAGCTTACATTCGGCCCCCTCCCATTGGGGCTTGAAGAAATAGATGGGATGCATGATGCTTCCATGCAGAGCTGAAATGAACTGCATATTAGTATTGGTAATCTGCTTAGAGCCTGCCCAGGCAAAGCGGTGTAAGTGGGGCCGTCCATGCTTATAAACCCTATTGGTTTCATTGGGTGACAGGGCCTGAGATGTCATTTCATCTTAATGTCGGGTAAAACTCCCACAAAATTGGAAGCAACATCTCCAAAATGACCAAAACAGTGTTGACGGGGATGTTAAACCTCAAATCAAACAAACTAAGGAGCTTACAAGATGCCACAAGTGCCCTTCTTGAATCAGCAGAAAGGTTAACCACACTATGGCCCTTTCTATACAATACTGATCTTCACCAGGTATAGGGTGCTTTCTTTAGCCAGTAACTGACAACTTTAGCCAGAAACTGACAGCTGCCCTTCTTGAATCAGCAGAACAGAGAATATTTCATGATCAATCTCCACAATAGAATGATGATCACTCCCTCGAAACAAACCAGTCAGATCAACCAAAACTACTAACCAAATGCACATATTAACCCTTATTCTGCTGAATAAGTTAATTTAGTCAAACCTATTTCCGACTATCCACCAATCAAATCACTTTATATACTAATTTCTTTCAATTCACAAACTGCATGAGAAACATTGTAGATCATGCTCAGATGGCTTTTCTGAAGAAGACATCTGATCTGTATAGATCTATATTGTTTTCAAAGGTAGAGGTTGCATTCAGCAGGATATAAATTAACCCACTGGATGCTAGTGGACTCTTCCATTGATATATGTTGGACAATTCCATTTGTCATATAAGGGGTGCCAGGCCTATTTTTACGTTATTATTTTATTTTTGACTGAAAACTCTATCAGCATCTAGTGCAGGCCCTGATCATTCTGCTGCTGCGTCTGATCTGGGCCTGCACTGTTCTCCAAGGTACCCCATTAGGGTCCCCCCCCCCATGCACTCAACTGCCTCTGGCGAAACTGACTGACACAAGGTGGGAGGCTTTATTTACTAAGTACATGTATGTAATTTGAGAGTACCTAATCAGCATAACAGACTCCCACCATAGCTCCAGATAAGGCTCTGTTTTCATAACAAAAGTACTGATATTTTTCTTATTTCTGCATGAAAACGTATGGTGTGGGTACACATTAGAAGTGCCTCAGCGAGGCACTTCTAATGTGTACCCACAGCATATGTTTTTGAGCAGAAATAAGAAAAATATTATGTGGACAGCCCCTCTTATCTGGGGCTATGTCCCCTAGCAGTAACTCACAGCTCATGATTGATCCCTTATCTGTACCATACTAACTGCCCAAAAGGCCTCTCAAGTAGACAGGAAACCACTTAACAGGACATAGGCAAAGAGGCAGGCCACAGGATTGGGTAAAGGGACAAAGGCATTCAACAACAGCATACTTTTACCAAATACCATATTTAACCCAACACTGTGACCCTTTTTAATGAGCCTTGTAGTGTACATGTATATATTTTGGCAGCAAAGACTTTGCTCAGTAGCAAACATTGTAGACAATGATCAGACTGCTCCTAAACCAGCAGGCTTCTTTACGAACAGTCTGCCTGCCGGCTTCTTTAGGAGAAGTCTGATCTCAGGTCTACACTGTCTATTCAGGCTTATATTTATGACTTTTTCAGAATATTTAGGGCACGTATGGTACAATTACAACATACCACACTTACCACATGTATTCAGACAGACAGGCCTGAGTTAACAGTTTAGACCCAGATGAGATGCCGCAGAATGCAGCATCTCATCCGAGTCTAGACTGTCTGCCGTTTGTCCACCTACATCTTTAGACACAACTTTAGGTAGTGTTTTGTACTTGTTCAAATTTAAGAACAAGTTTGGTAAAGAGTTGTGGTGTCCGAATATTTAGTCCAAGTATGGTACAATGTAATTGCTAATATAGAAGATTGAAATAACAAGAGGAAATTGTACCATTCACTAAAGTACATGTATGTACAAAGATTTCTTGCTTTTGGTCAAAACACTGAGGATTTCCCTAGCAGTCAGAATTGATCTATACATGTAGGGATAGTAACATAGCCACCACTGTGCCCTTGGGAACAGATGGGGGCAGGGTTGGGGTTTAGGCTGCTGTCTCAGAACAGAAGATGGGCCAAAAAGCAAAGAAACCAGTTTCATAAGCAAGAATCCAAGAGGAAATTTTAAGATACAATAAACATGTATGATGTACCAAACAATAAACCAAAGATTTTATCATTTTTATGCAAATTTCACTTTCTTTCCATGCTCATAAGACACACAGCTTTCTCTCCCATACCAATATCCCTAGCATACAACATTCTCACCCACACCCCACCTATACCAGAAAATACCTTCGTCGTCTGACGCCTCAACCCATTTGCTTTTACACGGGCTCTTGCCCCATTGTTAACCTTTGGTGTTTCAGTTCCGTTTTCCTCCCCTGTAGCTACAGATTGCACAGATTGTTCTAAGTCAGTGGCCGGCATTGCTCCCCATGTTTTGATACCAGCAGTACTAAGGACGTCAACTC
This sequence comes from Lucinisca nassula, assembly GCA_963580285.1. Taxonomy (NCBI): domain Eukaryota; kingdom Metazoa; phylum Mollusca; class Bivalvia; order Lucinida; family Lucinidae; genus Lucinisca; species Lucinisca nassula. The sequence continues at coordinate 66,901,771 of OY757020.1, forward strand.
GCATTGTACCTTACCCCACCCACAATAGGATTAACTGGACACACTCCAATTTAAAGGGTTGCCCTTTCTTCTTGCAAGAGATCTCAGCTTTTCTCTATGCAACAGCACCATCCATTAAAAATCGGGAATGAAAATAACAGTAATTTATTTAATACTATTATGGTCCTCTGACTGAAATAGCTTTTAAAAATTTCCAGTACTAGTAGGAGTATCACAACAGATAAGTTACTTTTAAAAGAGTGTAGACTAATTTCTTCATGAAGAGGATAATTTACAGAAAAACACAGAAGAAAGCAAATGACTTTTATCTAATTAAATAAATTGTTTCTCCCTAAATTGAACTTTAATCAGCCCTGAACCAGAACTGTTTTCTATCAATTTTAATTAGCCAAACCTTGGACGGATCAATGCAACACGATATTGCACTACCCCAGCTTTGCAAAGTTTAAAGTTCAAATCATTTCAATTTTTTGTTTCATTAAATCATCAAGTTTATACAATTCTTGAAGATTCTAGGCTTCTACACGGTGTTGATGTATCCTCAACAAGTAATCCAGACCTGAATTTTTTTTTTATTTTTAACTTCACTCCAACAAAATTCACAAGAAGGTTTTAAGCCTTCTATCGTAAACTCCCTTGCATAACTTCTAGACTTTTCCCCTAAATCCTTTCTTTATATCAGAGAAACAGAATGGCCATTTCAAAATAAATCCACGATTAAGATCTCTCAGAAGCTTCCTCCAGGTTCCACATTCGCTACCATTCCAGAACCTTTATGATTTCATGAGAAGTCTGAGAAACTCTGACAAAGCTGGCAGTTATCCCAAGCTTTAGGTACATGTATATATTATACATCTTGGCATCACCATCACTGAGTGGGGTAGCTGCTACAAAGAGGCATAGTGTAAACATGGAATGGACTGGAGAGGTATGGAGTGGAGCCAAAAGCTGAATATTTCAAAGCATTTACTCTAAGAGAAGAATTTGCTCCCCATACAGTATCAAATTAAAAGAAGAATACACTTGCCATATGGGAGTAAATTCTTCTTTAATTTAAGCTCTACCCAGGAGCTGGGGCTTAAAACTATTTCTACTATTCTGTACCATTCCACTCCCATACAGGCCATATTTTACACTATGCCAGGATTAGCTACAGGTGATAACATCATCCAGCTGGCAACCAGCCCATATACACCATCCCAAACCAAGACTGAATGGTTCCCTCCTTTCTCAAACTTGTGCAAAATGAATTCACAATTTCACTCAGGACAAAAGTTTATTACATTTTGAAACAAATTAAGGGACTAATTGCCAAGTAATTTAACTTCAATGTTTCTTTCAAAAGTACAGGAAACCAATTAAGCACCCTGGTTCCCTGTATTCTAAGCAGAAGGAATAGGAAAATCTTACTCCCTGCTGGGCCACACTTGAGAAAGATAAGATATCCTGTATCTATACAGAAGCTGCCTATTTTTTTCAAACTGAGCATTTGCTCAGTTATAAGACTAACAATATACTGTATCAATGATATTTTGAAACTTACGATCCTGTCAACACTATAGAAGTCATGTTGCTGGGATTTTGAGAACTTTTTTTTTTTTTCATCCTAAACGCTATTCAAATTTATCAAAAGCAACACAGGGTTTAGACGGGGAAAATTCCCACACCAAGTCTCTTTAGAACCAGTTTGGAACAGGCTCAAAAGGTAGTCTAACATAGGAATTTTTACTATTAAACAGGCTCAAAAGGTACCGGGTAGTCTAATATAGAAATTTTTACTATTAGTTTTTGATATCATTTCTGTTTTAAGAATTGTTAACCCAAACTATGCACACCTGGACCACTCGTTAAACCCCAGCAATTTCTTCAGGCGATAGGGCTTGAGATGTCATTTCATTTCAATGACAAGTAAAAGTCCCACAAAATTCGAAGCAGCTTCTCAAAGATGACCTAATTAGTGTTTTCGGGAATGTATTACAATTATTATTATTATAAAGACAAAGGTGGATTGGGAGCCATATTATAATGGATGAATATTACAATCATTTATTCCCTCTGATTAGAGTTCTTCCAATACACCATCCTGCAAGGCATGAACTACGACCTCATCATTACAGCTACAGCCTACATGTGTAAGTAATTTTTGAATGCCAGAGAACCATTTTTACTACCATAAAATATGAGCTGTGGCCAGGCATACAGGCTCTTAACATAGCTTTCGTACACGCACAAGAAACATCCACACAATTCCCTTCTGAAAGCACTCACTTATTAGGTGTATGAACAGCACTGACTCGGTCGAGACTGCACATTTGTGCAGTCTCGACCGAGTCTTTGCTGTTCATAGTAGATAAGTCTCATTTTTTCATGATATCCTTCAAATGCAGTTATTTTTACATCAGTGCTGTTTCAGGAAAAAAGTTCCTCACACCAACAATGAGCATGTATGCAGGCTGATACTGTGAACAGCTGTATTTACTGCAGCTAGTCAGACCTACTAGCCTAAGCAGTTTAGATCAAAATCAGACCACAAGAGCAGTCCGATTTGGCATTTTGATTTTGCTAATAGAGCAGGCTTGCCAAAATCATGCTTTTTGTTTGATATTTAACCCTTTTTGTATCAAATGGAATCTTCCTCCTTATATATAGCTAGAGTCCATTTCAAAATTTAAGGGTGTTAGGTTGTGTTTTCTTCAAAATTTATTTGGAAAATGACTTAACTTTTAGCAAATAGTGGCGGCCCTGATCAGAAGCCGCTTTCTGCGGCATCTGATCTGGGCCTGCACTGTTTGCCAGGGTACCAGGTTTGGTGTTTCCGGTACAAAATGGGATAAAAAATGATTTTGTTTGATTTGAGGTTAAACGTACCCGTCAATACTTTATATGTCATTTTACAGACGTTGCTTCCAATTTTGTGGGACTTTTATCCGACACTGAGATAAAATGACATCTCAAGCCATGTCGCCCAATGAAACCAATAGGGTTTATAAGCATGGACGGTCCGACTCGCACCACTTTGCCTGGGCAGGCTTAGATCCTCTAAGCGGTTTACCAGTCCTCGTGTGTGGTTGGTTTCAGCTCTGCGTGGAAGCATCATGCAGCCCATCTATTTCTTCAAGGCCCAGGGATAAATGATAAGACCTCTGAATTCAGAAAGTGTTTGTTTGGTGTTTAATGGCCCAGTCAACACTATTTAAGTCAAATTGAGCTGATCAGTTTACCTAACCACACTTTTACACAAGCAGTAACCAGCACAGTGCTCAAGCTTATGCCAGAAACAGAGATTTTCATCAAGACTCTGATTAAGATTTTTTTTAACAAGAGATGTCAATAGGCAACTTAGCTCATACCAATCTCCTGTCAATTAAACTACTATCAATGAGGAAAATATGAACCCCTAAAGAAAGGCTACTCTTTCAAATATTTTTGTTTCCCTTGTAAAAAAAGGTCTACCCTAAAAGGGGTTTTTTTTTTTAAGACGACCATTTTCAGAGCTCTGATCACATGAAAGTAAATATGTGGCTGGAAAACATATTGCTATTGGTGTTCTGAAAGAGCTTAATGACTGTTTCCTTTACCCTAACAGAGAGGCAAACAGTGTAGACCCTGATCAGACACTGACTGTGAGATCTGATCTGGGTCTACACTGTTTACTTATGTCCCTGTACATGAGCTCTGACCAAGTTTTACAGATAACCCTCTTTACACAGTACTAAGTAAGGCTGACACGATTAATCGTATAATCGATTAATTGATCGATAAATTCCACAAAAATGATTATCATTTCTGATTTGCTTTTAATCGATTACTTGATGCTACCCCAAAGTTATGCCTAAAATAGCTGGATGAGTGGCAAACAGTGTAGACCCTGATGAGACGCCACATTATGCGGCATCTCATCTAGGTCTACACTGTTTGCTCAGGCCTGTCTGTTCAAATATACATATGATAAAGTGCAACATATGGTAGTCATGCTCAGACAGAAAGCCAGACAGGTAAAATTATGACAAAAACCTTAGCGATTACTAATCGATTATCGATTGCAATTGCAGGACTGATAATTGATTATCTTTACAGCTCCGATTAGCCAGCCCTAGTACTAAGAACGTACTGCTACCTGGATACGTGCATGCAATTTAATTTTATCGATCATGTAGACAATCACAGAGAAGCTGTGGCTAAATTGATTTATTCACCAGGATAAGAGATACAATCGACCCAAAAATGGCAACAAAGTATGCCAAGGGTATCCCTCCTGCTTAAAATTTAACTCGGAGTCTGCAACCTGACGAGTTATCAAATACTTTTTTCAAAGATTGAGCTGAAAAATCATGTTTTGAAGAAGAAAAAAAATCTCAGTCCAGTTTCTTTCCACATCAATACATCAAAAATTTTCAGTATTATTTACATAGCAACAAATAAGAAGAGTATATGACGAAATTGAAGGATAATTGTCCTTATTTCTCCATATAAACCGATGATGTGGGTACTCATTAGAACTGCCTCAACGAGCCAGTTCTAATGAGTACCCACAACATAAGTTTTTATGGAGAACTGACAAAAACTATCCTTCAGTTATCACAATATACCCAAATTATCTGTTTCAATGGCAAAGTTAAATCACTATCCTTTTTTAATTTGCGCTATCTCTCTCTTCATCGAATTCTTTTTCTGTTCTTTGTTTTTTTTCGTTGTTGTTCACTCTTTCAAACTCAGTTCATAACTTGCTATATGACGTGTAGGGGATGTACATAGTTCTAACATAAAAGCATTTACCCAGTAGACGATTTCAACTTTTTGTATTCAGAACCCACCCAAAACCCATGTCTATCCCAACACATATTTTAATGTTTTTTGTTGTTGTTGTTTTGTTTTTTTTCACACTCTTAACAAGTAACGACTTTGCTTTTTGACAGACAGGACAAAGCAAATAGTAGGGGGAAATACTAGCTGAGACCAAGTGGTGGTCCAGTGTTCTGGGGGTCCCAGCCCCAAAACTTAGGGCTAGGCTAGGCCCTAAGTTTTAGCAGAAAATGTATATATAGGGCTTATTTTATTTCTTGTTTTGTAGAAATCTGGGCCTCTTTCTAGCCTTTTACTCCTGGACAGTGTACACCATGATCAGACTGCTTCAAGGATGATACTGAAGCTTAACATTTTTTATCTTTGGGTCTGGACTGCCACTTGGGTGGGTGGCTGGCTAGGGGTAACTTTAATGGCCCTTTCAAGATTGTTTCACTTAATATTTTGATCTAACCCTTTCAAGATTATTTCAGTTATACAGACCTGGGCCCAGATGTTCAAAACTATTGATGTTTTTAGTTAACATAATGTTAAAACTTTGATTATTAAATATGGCAGTATACTAATATTGTTGCTGAAAATATGTGAGCAGCTGCTCACATTATTTTCAGCAAAAATTTAATATTAGAGATTGTACATGTTAGCTAGAAAAAATAGTTAATGACCACTAATGAGCTCGTTAAGCATAACTATGCTTTTACAAGTGGGCCCCTTATCATTGAGAGATGGAGAAAAAAGAAGCACCCATTTAAGAGAATATGAATTCTCTTGTTAAACCCACGAAGCCAGCCCAATATATAACAGCTTCAGGCAGCTGGGCCCCTGTTAAAGTTCAACATTGTCCTTAAGGGGCAGTCTGACCAGGGTCTGCACTCACTGGAATTCTGCCAGCAGTTTTTTCAAACATTGCCGGACAATAGCATCAATCCACTCTTATTTTAGGCTAGTAATACAGATTCTGACATTTTAGGATGAGAAAATGATGTGCAGTTGTGTTGTCTTGGCCTCTGCCAGTTGAGTATTTCTCTTGCATTACTAAAACTGACAACCCAACCCCTCTCCTTCTTAATTCAATCTTGACCCATTTTTTTACCGTTTTTCTCTCATAAGGGGACACAAATCTTGAGTTACAGGACTAAATACTTACAGTTCTTGAAACCTGTCAGAAATAAAAATTAACAGGGCAGAACATCTGACCTTTATAATGCACACACTACTCTCCAAGCATATCAGGCAAGATAACTCTGCCATGGACTAGGGTGAACAATTGTACTGGATTACCTACCTTGTTTCCTGAATGTATTCCATAAAAATTTTGCCTTTGAGCAAGGTTAGAAATTTCATTGGTCAAAATAATAGTCTTTCTTTCATTGGATCTTATTTCCAACCGAGTTTCAAACAGTCTATTCCACGACCGTAAACCATCCGAACTTTAAAACTGTACTTTTGGATGGATTTACCATCCATAATAAATGGATGGAATTACCATCCATAATAAATGGATGGAATTTCCATCCAACAAAAAATGCCACATTGGATGGTTTATCCCTCCATGTGTTTTCGATCCGAGACTGTCGAGTTGTGAAATGGAACGAAAAACCGTCCATCTTGCTTGGACGAAAAACCGTCCAACTATCACATCTTGCTTCGAATCTCAAATTTTTCCAAGACGGTCGGCTCGACGGTCGCAGGGTTGTCGGTATATTTTGGTCCTAAAATCACTATAGAATTATGGACTGACATATGTTCTACCTTTCTACCAAGTGCCAACATTGAGAAAATTCATCTAACAACTTTATTTTGTCATTTTCTTACCATCAGTGTCGAGCGTGTTCATGTTGGCATCCATGTTTGTTCATGGGAAACCCCCACAAAACTATCACGTGACTCGTGCTGTATGACGCAAAAGTGTTATTAATATTTTTCTGGAATCCCCGGTCGGAAAAAAATACCGAAAAGTCAACCGAACATGCCGAAATCACCGAGAAAAGTGTAATGATTGAGCGAAGACGGTTTTGGAAGGCTTTTCCTTCCAAAACATGTGGAAGGTTTACGGTCGTGGAATAGACTGTCAAATGGGGAGTCAGGGACTATAACAGACTGCAGCTAAATGGCAGTGTCCAGCTGTGACAGAAATTACACCTCATTCAGCTACTGTGGTGCCAAATTCTTTTCTTCAGCATGTTTAGAAGCCATTGAAACAGAGTAAAATGGAAGAAAAAAAAAGTTTTTGGGAGGACTCCATTTCAAATTCTAAAACAGAATCTTCACAACTAGCACCTTTTACAGAAAATTCTTCTTCTTTCTGTACATTTTTCTTTCTTCTCCTTATTTTTTGCTAGTAACATTCAGTGGTTACTTGTTAGAACCGCCTCGAGATAATCTTCCTTATTTCTTTCTAGTAACATATTCAGTGGGTACTTGTTAGAATCGCCTCACTGAGGCGATTCTAACAAGTACCCAAGGAATATTTTCAGGTGAAATACGAACAATTATCCCCAAATTATCTATCTGGAGTGATTTTATTATGACTTCATATTAATGTAAATTTTCATAATTTTTATCTCTTTTTTTTTTTTTTCTTTACATCACAATTACAATGGAACACCCTAGTCCATTCTCTGACTCACTCTATAAATATCCCACAATAAAACAACACCCACCTGACTAGAAGATGAGGTATGTGTTGACCGCCGCCGATGTCGGTAACTTCTCCTGTGTCTGTTCTTTTTCTTGTGCCGCCGCCGACTGCTACTGTGACTAGTGTGTCGGGAATGGTAATGACTACTGTGGTCTGAGGAATCGTAGTAGTGTCTACTTCGACTGCTGTGGCGGCTACGCTCCGGCGTCGGTGACCGTTCACGATAGCTACTTCTGTTGGAATGGTATTCGGGACTGTAGTCTTCTCGGCAGTGGTGGTGCCTCTCATCTCGACTAAAATAAGGATTACATAGCCCAAGGTAAGAGGGGATATCCAAATATTACTTTTCTTATTTCTGCATGACAACATCTGTTGTCGGTACTGAGTACTCATTAGAAGCGCCTGGGCGAGGAGCAAATTCTTTCCTTTAAGAGTAGACAGAGCTTATAGAAAAGCAAACAGAAAGTCCCGAAAGCTGTCTCCCTTTGAAAAATGGCAGAAAAACTGCAAGGTGTTCCCATCCCCCTCAAGAAACTCAGATATGAAAGGGCTAATATGGTATTTGCAAAGTAAAATTTTGAAACATACTGAATGATAATTGCTCTTATGTTTTGATACTAGAAAAGATGTAATTTATATACAATTTATCTATTTCAGAGAACTTGTGAATATGTCAATATGCACAGATTCCAAGAACTTGTGTGTTTTGTTTGATTTGAGGTTTAACGTCCCCGTCAACACTGTAAAGGTCATTTTGGAGACGTTGCTTCCAATTTTGTGGGACTTTTACCCGACATTGAGATGAAATGACATCTCAAGCCCTGCAGCCCAATGAAACCATGGACCGCTTTGCCTGGGCTGGCTTAGATTCTCTAAACGGTTTACCAGTACTCGAGTGCAGTCGGATTCAGCTCTGCCTGGAAGCATCATGCAGCCCATTTATTTCTTCAAGCCCCGATGGGCGGGGGCCGGACTGCAGAAGTACAATGTAGTAAAAACCATAAAATTCAATAAATCTAAAAATACCAGGTTACTTAATAAAATGTTACCTTTCAACTGCCAATGATTCAGGCATGATTCCGTTTTTACAAGTTTCGAAGTATTCTCCAAATGATATACCTTCTTGTCCCATTGTGACTGCTCTGCTAGTAATTTGTTCAAACTCCCTTATTTTTCCTAAATATTTTGACACCAAAACTCATTACCGTACTTGTTCTAAAATTTCAACAAGTAAAATTTATTATGCTATAAAATTTAATGTTGTGTGTAAAATTTAACCCATTTTGTACCGGAAACCCCAAAACAGGTATTCGGCAAACAGTGCAGGCCAAGATCAGACGCCGCTTAATGCGGCGTCTGATCAGGGCCTACACTGTTTGCAAAAAGTTCAGCCATCATCCTACTAAATTTTGAAGAAAACACAACCTGACACCTTAAATTTTGAAATGGACTCATGCTATATATAAGGAGGAAGATTCCATTTGGTACAAAAGGGTTAATAGCTGGATTGAGCACAAATGATGAGGTGCCCCATTTTGGTCAACACTGTCTGTCGGAATACATAGGTAAATTCGGTAGGCCTAGGGCTCTTAACTTAAATTAAAGGCATTTATTCTTGATTATTGAGGACTATCATTTCATGTCCGTAATATTATTTAGCCCTCAGAGCTGACTGAAGAAGTCCTCTGTCTTCACAGGTAAGGGGCCTCCTTGGGGAAATCAATAAATTACTTACTGTTGACTGGTAAATATTATTGATTTTCCTCTTAAGTGCCTCAGTCAGGGGATTCAACAAGAGCTCCTAATCACCATATTAAGGACCGCCTTTGATCTGCTACAGTCAGTATATCACAGGGGGCAATAAAACAATTATAAACACACCGTGTGTTTTACTGCTACAGAATAAATGCCTTTAAGTTAGGTCACTGACCAATGAACTGTTGATTTAATCAAATTTTTCTAGGTCAACCACTGATGCAGTGGGGTCACTGAGTGTGCAGTGGCTGTGCACAATAGACTGAAGCTGTTTCATTATTGTTGCAACCTCCTTTATAGATGTATATTTTTTATGACTGTGATATTTCTTGGAGCAACTATCAAGGTAATGACTATACAGAAAGAAAGAGTTTATTTTTCTAAGCATTACGGTAACACACCCGTGCTACATAGTGCATTTTTCACATCTCCTAAATGGCTACTTTTCTGATGAAAATCCATGTTATTTTTCTTATAAATGCTCCAAACATATGTTGAGGGTGCTCGTTAGAACCGCCTCAGTGAGGCGGTTCTAACAAGTACCTACAACCTATGTCTTGTAGCAGAAATAAGAAAAATAATGTATACCCCCGTAAACCCCAGTTTTCTCTGTATAAAATGGGGTTTAGGGGGTCTTCATCTCACGGACTTGTTCACATGATGGTAATAATTTTTAGGACCCATCCTTAAAACCTGTTATTTTGTCAGCCATATTATAATGAACAGTATGGAGCGGTTTATGATGACATTTTCATAAACAGGGCTCTCGATCTGCTCAATTTGGGGCCAAAAATCGGCCCAATTCCCAATGGAAACCAAAGCACTGACAGCACTGGCAGGTTGATTTTTTCAGCTTAGACGAACAATTTGGTTTAACTTGTCACAAATGTGTGTGTGTGTGTGTGTGTGTGTGTGTGTGTGGGGGGGGGGGGGGAATTAAGCTCAAGAGTGTAGCGTACAAGAAATGGGTTTAAGTTGGTCCCCTAACCCAAACCTCCTGGGTGACATAAGGATCACATCAGACTCAAAGTCTGAAGTGATGTAGAGTGTAAAGTTAAACACAAGACACAGTTCACTTTTCCCAAAAGTGTATTTTAAATATTTTCTGTAAATAAATCAAAAGTTCCAAATAACGCTATTGATGCAGACCAGACTATTTTGTATATTTCAATGTCCTATTTTCCACTAGACAGTCCTAAATGTCTTTATTCACTTTAGCACAATTTTTCTTAGAAATTCACATGAAACAGGTCCTGAAATGTCAAGTTCCTAAAACACAAATTGATAATGTCCTTAACACGATGTCACCAGCATATATAATTTTCCCAAAATTTAATGTTCATCAATTTTCTTAAATCAAAAGTCTTGCAAGTTTCATGAAGTTATATCTCCCTTACTTAGCTATTGAATTTCCTTAATTTTGTTGTATTACAAAGTCACTATTTTCTTACATAGGTCTGTTACTAAGATTTAGCAAAGATTTGAAAGTCTCTACACAGAACTTTGAATCAAACAGTCTGTGCAGGGTCTACGGTGCAAAACTTAGTTAACAGTTCAATTTCCAGATCACATCTGCCTAGTTCAGTGTCCAAAACTTGTTTCTCTCTGTATATTCCTGTGTGGGCTCATTAGTACTGAACAAATATCCCAAAGTTCCTTTTGTCTCAGCTTAACCAATGAATCGGTTTCTTTCATCCAACCAATAGATTCATATTTTAGAACTGTCAGTGCGACCAATCAAAAGTCAGGCCCAAAAGGGTCCAAAAGGTTTTGCTCAAACCTGAGAAAAGAAGCCAATTATCTAAAGCTCACAAGTTTCTTTGAACAATAGAAGTGTGCCACCTCAGAGTGACTACTGTTTCCCTAATTTCTAAGTTTCAGTTTGTAACCCAAACAGTGACATGTGTTTTCTTAGTTGATTGAATCCTATTGTGTGTTTCGCTTGATGGTTTCCAAGCTATAACTTTGTAAGCAACTTTGTTACCTAAAAGATGCAAAAACATTTCTCAAGCCATGATGCTTACTTAACATGTTTGTTCATCAAAACAAATGCCTCAAGACCTATTTTACAAATGTTTACCTTGAACAAAATCCTGGGAAATATTGAAATTATGAAATTTAAACTAAAATGAAAAATTACTTTTTTTCTGAAATTCTGTTTTTCTCATTCACACACTCTCTCTTACTATGATCTGAAACCTGCATCACGATACAACATCATATCATGCACATCTGCTATGACGGTCCAAAACACCCACTTTCTTTCTTATGGCTGCCATCTTGTTTCTCAGAAAATGACAGGGGATACAATAGCCTTGTCTTAGAATAGAATAGTAGTTACCTCCTCTTTCTTCACTAAAGCGAATATCATTAACGTTTTTCTCATATCGTGTCTAACATGGCAAAATACGTAAACCTGAAGTAATTTTGTTTGACTTGTTTAATTTCCGACCCTGTCACAATGTTACAAAAAAGTTCGTATCAATCAACATTGGAGTAAAGTGGGCTTTTATTGGAGGCTGGTATTTTTCTGAGAATTGCCAAAAAATCACCATTTTTAACATCCAAGGGCTTCTAATATAGATTTTACGGTACCAGTATTTTTAGCAAACAAAGCAGACCCTGTTTGCCAAATCTTATCTGGGTCTACACTGTTTGCCAATGACCCATAACACATGCCCAGTGCAGATTTTATTTTCATCAAATTTGCTTCAACCCTAACATTGACGAGAAAAGCTATCTGAAAATGTTGTCTGCTAAATCTTTTTGCAAACTGTCAAAAAATATTTTTGCATACAGGCAAACAGAGTGGCCCAGACCAGACTGCTCCTACAGTAGCAGTCTGATCTGGGTCCACACTGTTTGCAAAATTGACTTTTAAAATGACTCAGTCTCTGGTCGGGCCCATCAGAGTCTAACTGTTGGTTTTCTTTTGCTCCAGCATTTCAGTGGTTTCTTGCTGTTGAGTCCTCACTGTTGTTTCATCTCTGTGGTTGTTTGATTTTTGTATTCGCAAAGATGTGGCACAGATGATTTAGGAGGCCTCCATGCGAACTGAACAAATTGTCTAAATTGTGACTGCAGGGCGAGGATTGCGACCCCATAAAATAGATTATAGCCCTCCAGTGGAATTTGTCTCACTGACCATTCCAAGGAGGTTCTTCTGTCGCGGTTTATTTTTGTTATGGTTTGTCTTTGAGCATGTTGAGTGTGTGTTTCGCTGATACTTTTTTGTTTTGGATAGCCAATTAGCCATTTTGTGGGAAAGTAACTGTCCTTTTGGCTTTCCACTGTTGATGTTTCTATTAGGGTCTAGTTATTTCATGTTTGTGTTTCTTTCCTTTTGGTGTCTCTGATGGGAGCTGTGGGTTAATTGTACTGTCTGGTTCCTGATCATTGCCTTTACTTCTATTTTTTATAAGTAACCAGCAGGCGACAAAGCAGACGACAATTGTCGTGACTGGCATTCATAACCCATTTTGTACCAGAAACCCCTAAACGGGTACCCTGGCAAACAGTGCAGGCCCAGATCAGACGCCGCAGAATGCAGCATCTGATCAGGGCCTACACTGTTTGCAAAACGTTCAGCCATTTTCCAAACAAATTTTGTAGAAATCACAACCTAACACCCCTAAACTTTGAAATGGACTCCTGGTATATGTGTGGAGGAAGATTCCATTTGGTACAAAAAGGGTTAATGGGTTAACCCTGGATTTTGTACACGGTCGGCAATGGTAGTGTGGACAAAAGCAGCTGCAAAGCTTCAGTAGTAAGTAACTTTGGTTTGATTGATAAACAATCAACACAAAATTATCCTTTTTTCACAATTGGTTGGAAAAATTCCCTATCAGAAGATGAAAAAGAACAGCTAGAAAATTGTATGTCTTTGAGAGACACAAAAACTGATGGCATTGCAATGTTTCTTACTGCTGAAGTTTTCTTACTGGTGTAATCAGAGTAGTTTGGCTGTATTTCTTTTTTTTTTTTATTGACTTAACTTGATTTCAATAATAAAAACAAGAGGGCCATGATGGCCCTGGATCGCTCACCTGATCCATAGTGTAACAAGTGTGCCCCAGAGAGGGCCATTATTGGCCCCAGGGCTTTAATGTGCATAATGTTGAGGGAGGTCTTAAAGGTGAAGCTTCATACCAAACATCAACAAAGGCTATAATTTGAACAATCTTGGCAAAGGTCCACTAGATGAAGCTACACATCAAATATCAAAGACCTGGGCCTAGCGGTTTCAGAGAAGATCTTTAAAGATTTTGCCTATATAAGCCTATGTAAAACCAAAGGGCCCCGGGACGGGGGCATCTTTTGCCCCAGCACTATAATTTGAACAATCTTGGTAGGGATCCACTAGATGAAGCTTCATACCAAATATCAAAGTCCTGGGCCTTGTGGTTTCAGAGAAGAAGATTTTTAAAGAATTTCCCAATATAAGCCTATGTAAAACCAAAGGGCCCCAGGGCGGGGGCATTTTTGGCCCCAGCACTATAATTTGAACAATCTTGGTAGGGGTCCACTAGATGCAGCTTCATACCAAATATCAAAGACCTGGGCCTTGTGGTTTCAGAGAAGAAGACTTTTTAATGATTTTCCCTATATAAGCCAATGTAAAACCAAAGGGCCCCGTGGCAGGGGCATTTTTTGTCCCAGCACTATAATTTGAACAATCTTGGTAGGGGTCCACTAGATGAAGCTTCATACCAAATATCAAAGACCTGGGCCTTGTGGTTTCAGAGAAGAAGATTTTTAAAGATTTTCCCTTTATAAGCCTATGTAAAACCAAAGGGCCCGGGGGCGGGGGCATTTTTGGCCCCAGCACTATAATTTGAACAATCTTGGTAGGGGTCCACTAGATGAAGCTTCATACCAAATATATAAGACCTGGGCCTTGTGGTTTCAGAGGAGAAGATTTTTAAAGATTTTCCCTATATAAGCCAATGTAAAACCAAAGGGCCCCAGGGCGGGGGCATTTTTGGTCCCAGCACTAAAATTTGAACAATCTTGGTAGGGGTCCACTAGATGAAGCTTCATATCTAATATCAAAGTCCTGGGCCTAGTGGTTTCAGAGAAGAAAATTTTTTAAAGATTTTCCCTATTTAGCCTATGTAAAACCAAAGGGCCCCGGGGCGGGGGCATTTTTGGCCCCAGCACTATAATTTGAACAATCTTGGTAGGGGTCCACTAGATGAAGCTTCATACCAAATATCAAAGACCTGGGCCTTGTGGTTTCAGAGAAGAAGACTTTTTAATGATTTTCCCTATATAAGCCAATGTAAAACCAAAGGGCCCCGTGGCAGGGGCATTTTTTGTCCCAGCACTATAATTTGAACAATCTTGGTAGGGGTCCACTAGATGAAGCTTCATACCAAATATCAAAGAACTGGGCCTTGTGGTTTCAGAGAAGAAGATTTTTAAAGATTTTCCCTTTATAAGCCTATGTAAAACCAAAGGGCCCGGGGGCGGGGGCATTTTTGGCCCCAGCACTATAATTTGAACAATCTTGGTAGGGGTCCACTAGATGAAGCTTCATACCAAATATATAAGACCTGGGCCTTGTGGTTTCAGAGGAGAAGATTTTTAAAGATTTTCCCTATATAAGCCAATGTAAAACCAAAGGGCCCCAGGGCAGGGGCATTTTTGGTCCCAGCACTAAAATTTGAACAATCTTGGTAGGGGTCCACTAGATGAAGCTTCATATCTAATATCAAAGTCCTGGGCCTAGTGGTTTCAGAGAAGAAATTTTTTTAAAGATTTTCCCTATTTAGCCTATGTAAAACCAAAGGGCCCCGGGGCGGGGGCATTTTTGGCCCCAGCACTATAATTTGAACAATCTTGGTAGGGGTCCACTAGATGAAGCTTCATACCAAATATCAAAGACCCGGGCCTTGTGGTTTCAGAGAAGAAGATTTTTTAAGATTTTCCCTATATAAGCCTATGTAAAACCAAAGGGCCCCGTTTTTAGGGGCTTTTTTGTCCCAGCACTATAATTTGAACAGTCTTGGTAGGGGTCCACTAGATGAAGCTTCATACCAAATATCAAAGTCCTGGGCCTTGTGGTTTCAGAGAAGAAGATTTTTAAAGATTTTCCCTATATAAGCCTATGTAAAACCAAAGGGCCCCGGGGCGGGGGCATTTTTGGCCCCAGCACTATAATTTGAACAATCTTGGTAGGGGTCCACTAGATGAAGCTTCATACCAAATATCAAAGTCCTGGGCCTTGTGGTTTCATGGAAGAAGATTTTTAAAGATTTTCCCTATATAAGCCTATGTAAAACCAAAGGACCCCAGGCGGGGGCATTTTTGGCCCCAGCACTATAATTTGAACAATCTTGGTAGGGGTCCACTAGATGAAGCTTCATACCAAATATCAAAGAACTGGGCCTTGTGGTTTCAGAGAAGAAGATTTTTAAAGATTTTCCCTATATAAGCCTATGTAAAACCAAAGGGCCCCAGGGCGGGGGCATTTTTGGCCCCAGCACTATAATTTGAACAATCTTGGTAGGGGTCCACTAGATGATGCTTCATACCAAATATCAAAGTCCTGGGCCTTGTGGTTTCAGAGAAGAAGATTTTTAAAGATTTTCCCTATATAAGCCTATGTAAAACCAAAGGGCCCCGGGGCAGGGGCATTTTTGGCCCCAGCACTATAATTTGAACAATCTTGGTAGGGGTCCACTAGATGAAGCTTTATACCAAATATCAAAGACCTGGGCCTTGTGGTTTCAGAGAAGAAGATTTTTAAAGATTTTCCCTATATAAGCCTATGTAAAACCAAAGGGCCCCAGGACGGGGGCATTTTTGGCCCCAGCACTATAATTTGAACAATCTTGGTAGGGGTCCACTAGATGATGCTTCATACCAAATATCAAACACCTGGGCCTTGTGGTTTCAGAGAAGAAGATTTTTTAAGTTTTTGGTGAAAAAAATCTATTTTTGGCTCCTGTGACCTACATGTGCAACAGACCGGAACCATTTGAACAACTTTGAAAGGGGACCACCTTAGGATCATTCCTGTGAAGTTTGGTCAAAATCCGATCAGTGGTTTAGGAGGAGATGTCGTTTAAAGAAATTGTTTACGCACGGACGCACGCACGACGGACGACGGACAAAAAGTGATCCCAAAAGCTCACCTCGTCACTACGTGACGGTGAGCTAAAAAAACATAGATGTGATACCTCCCGGATCATCAGGAGGCTCCCAGAAATGGAGCTGATCTCCCAGGCTCCTGGAAAGGAACTTAAGGAAGCAAAACTTCCGTACAGCTTAAGTTTTCTATACATTTTTTTCTTAACCGTCCATGTTTTGTGTGTATGTATGGTATATGCGGTACTGACTAGAAACAACAAACAGTCAAGAAATAAACGTACTTCATATGCAAGGTGCAGTTATCAGCGCTATCAGACTGCTGGAAATTAACAGTATTCACTGATGAGATGCAGTGAGGAGGTACCTGTTAAAGCAGTAACTTCCTTTGATTCAGAATTGTTTTTCTTGTGCATGACACGCCTGCTCATATGTACCTGTACCAAGTACCATCAATAAGTCTCAAAGGGTATTCGAGATATGGTGATTGCAAGATGGTGGTACTGTTATATTTGAATGGGATATAACTCAAATACCACAGCACCCAGAGTTGTGGTTCTTAGGCATAAAACACTGTGTAAACCTTGTATGCAACTGTGCCAAGTACCATCAATATATCTCAAAGGGTATTGGAGTTAGGGCCATCACAAGGTTATATTGTCAGGGGAGATGTCTAAAAAACCAGGGTACCCAGACTCTTGGTTCCTGCACATGACATGCCTGCTTAACCTCATGTACAACTGTATCAAGTACCATCAACATATCTCAAAGAGTATAGGAGATATGGTCTTCACAAGGTAGTGATGCTATTTTATTGGAAGGGGAGATAACTAAAAAAAAACAACCAGAGTTATGTTTCTTATGCATGACACGCTGTCTCAGTCTTCTTAACAATTGTGCAAGGTATCATCAATATATCTTAAAGGCTATTGGAGTTATGGTGAGCACAAGGTAGTCACTCTTAGAGATAACTCAAAAAACCATGGCACCCAGAGTTGTGATTCTTGTGCATGACACACCGTCTCAGCCTTGTGACAATTGTGCCAGGTACCATCAATACGTCTCAAAGGATTTTGGAGTTACGACCATCACAAGGTAGTCATGAAAATGGGGATAACTAAAAAACTATTGCACCCAGTGTTGTGGTTCTTGGGCAAGACACACTGTCTCAGCCTTGTGAACAATAATTGTGTTAAGTACCATCAATGAATCTCAAAGGGTATACAAGGCCATCACAAGGTTTCAGCGACGGACAGCCTGATGCCAGGCTGATCGCTATATTCCCCAAACCTATTCTGTCAAGGGAATAAACATGAATCCAAAGTGAAAGTGCATAAGTGTTTCCCTAAATAAAGTTGACATGAACATATGACCGAGATAACTACCGTATTCGTCCTAATTACCGCACAGTGCGCTTAGATTTTTCAAATTTGCCTTCAATATGCGTGGTAAAATATCATTCCAATTAGTGCACATCATGATCAAACACTGAACCACCAAAATGAAGTTGCATTGTTTACAATAAGCCTGACTGACAGACATACAACTGAATCAAGAAAACTGAAGAAGTGCAATTTAGTATTAAACAGTAACAGTAAGTTTTTCAGGGTTTTGTTGGGTTTTCTGAGGTTAGGCACCAGAACAACACTGTGCGCTTGTGCAATATTTTCCGGAAATTACCTTGGTGTGCGCTTATTGGGGCATGTACGGTAATTAGGATGAATACGGTATTTTCAATGTTCAAAAAGTCATAGCTCACAATAATAATAATAATAAGCAAACCAGAATCATTTTCTGCAGCCTCCCCTGAAGAATCAAGATATATCCATCCCTCTAAACCCTTTTGTACCGAATGGAATCTTCCACCTTATACATGGCAGGAGTCCATTTCAAAATTTAAGGGTGTCAGGTTGTGTTTTCTTCAAAATTTATTTGGAAAATGGCTGAACTTTTAGCAAACAGTGCAGGCCCAGATCTGCGGCGTCTGATCTGGGCCTGCACTGTTTGCCGAGGTACCTGTTCAGGGGTTTCTGGTACTGAATGGGTTAATCACGTGACAGTTACACAATTTATCAATCAACCCAATGTTACTAAGCACAGAAGCTTTTCCTTGTTGACGTCCACATGACTATCACTGCTTGTAGAAAATCCAGGCAAAGGTTGTTTATAGAAAATAGCTGTGCTTTTCTTATCGCTGTGAGGGCAAAGTGTTGTATAAGAGGGTTACCTATAGAATCTGAACTGGAAAAATGTGTTGGATTTGGTAAACAGTGTAGACCCAGATCAATGGCCCCCGCCCATCGGGGCTTGAAGAAATATATGGGCTGCATGATGCTTCCACGCAGAGCTGAAACCGACTCGCACACGAGTACTGGTAAACCGCTTAGAGGATCTAAGCCTGGCCAGTCAAAGTCAAAGCCGTGCGAGTGTTGGTCCATCCATGCTCATAAACCCTATAGGTTCCATTGGGCGGCAGGGCTTGAGATGTCATTTCATCTCAATGTCAGGCAAAAGTCCCACAAAATTGGAAGCAACGTCTCCAAAATGACCTTTACAGTGTTGACGGGGACGTTAAACCTGAAATCAAACAAAACAAACAAAAAGACCCAGATCAGATGCCGCAGAATGTGATCCGGAAAAAATGTTTCCAAAAATGAAATACATATAGCCGGTATTTTTTTTTAAAACAATACAAATGAATGCATTTTATGCAAAAATGCAAACAATTATGATGACAGGTAAAAGAGTTTGAGAGGGATTCCCTAACTAGGTTTCGAACACTAGTTAGATCTATTTTTAGTTTGTGACAAAAACAGAATCCCCATATATGACGTTATGCGACGTTCATTTTTTGCCTTGTTTGCTTAGGCCATGCCTGCATTGGAAAAAAATATGACACTGAATAACATCCATAAGTAACTACACTCAAGAGATGATACTGTCGCCATGTATGTGTAAAGTGACAGATTTATTTTTAGAACAGAAATTCCGAACACATGTTCAGAGCGAAGGGTAAACACGAATGAAAACGACCATTTTCACAAAGTTCTGAAGCTGTATTTGGCTCCAAAAGTGTACACATGACAAAGGAGTATGCATTGAGAAAAAGATTTTTCCATTTTTAGCTCTGGTGGCTGTCTTGTTAATCCAAGCTGAAAAGTTTGAGCAATTTTGGTAGGTCACTTAAGGACCATTCCTGTGAAATTACTTCAACATCCAGGAACCGGTTAGTTTAAAGAAGTCGTTTAAAGGTTTTTTCTATTTTTCCCTCGAACGGCTATCTTGTTCATCCTAGCTGAATGGTTTTCGCGAGCAATTTTGGTAGAGGGTCACCCAAGGAACATTCCTGTGAAATAATTTCAAAACGCATCCACTGGTTGAGGAGAAGTCGTTTTAAGGTTTTTTTAAGTTTAGATTCGGTGGCCATCTTGTTCACTGTGCATAATTTTCGTAAAAATAAGCATAGTGAAGTGTCAGGAGGGGAAAATGAGCCAAATTCATCCTCCCGCAACCTTTCTGTTGCCTTGTGGCAATATTTCGCCTTCAAACAGACCACCACTGACAATGTAGTCATTGAAACTGATAAAGCTAAAAGTATAAGCAGAATTTGTAGAGGGTCTGTTGCCTACCAGTGGTGAATTCTACTCCTGCTGCCAGTTTCTTGCTTTTGACCAATTTAGTACCAGAAATCTCAGAACACGGCATCTCATCAGGGCCTCCACTGATTGCTAAAAGTTCAGTCATTTTCTAAATAAATTTTGTTGAAAACACAACCTCACACCTCTAAATTTTGAAATTAACTCCTGGTATATATAAGGAGGAAGATTCCATTTTGGTACAAAAAGGGTTAACTATTGCCAATCTTGATCAAATTTGTTCTGATATTTCAGCTTACTTTTTACAAATCAGCCTTTCCTAACTGCTGCAACAACTGCACATTTTATAGTGGATTTGGCTAGTTTGCTTTTGTTCCTAGTTTGCACAAAAAGTATCGCAAAGGCATAGTGTCGTGGGGTAAGTACTGCAAAACAGTAAAACCTCCACTAATGGTCACCTCTGTTAAGCAGCCACCTCTCAGCAGCAGCCACAATAATTCCTCTCATAGCATTTTACTAAATATTTTTTCTCTGCTCAGCAGCCACCTCTCTCCCTCGGCCAGCAGCCACCTTACCAAATCTAAATTCCCTCTATTAAACAGCCAGTTAACTCAATAGCAAAAAATCAGAATGATGTAAAAATAGGAATTTCTCTACTGGTGTATTTAGTAATGTCAAAATTTATTTTTCCTATGATTATCATTGTGATATCTATATTATAAGCAAGTGAAAAGAAACATAAATGATGGAGAGGTTTCAGATGACACCACTTCATCATTTATTTTTCTTTTAGTACATCCATGTTGAGCTGTCTTCATAATCAACATTTTATGTCTGTCAATAACAATCCATACATCATTTCAGACATTTCCCTGTTGAACAGCCATCTCCCTTAAACAGCCAGTTTTGGAGTTTTCCCAGGATGGCTGTTTAATGGAGGCTACACTGTATGTATCATATCGTCAGGTAGGTGTATCAATATAGCCCTACTAAATACAAATTGGTAACAACGTATACCTTCTTGAACGGTATTTATATTTTTCCTCACTCCGCCTTCTCTTTCTGCGCCTGTATTCGTATTCATCCGCTGATGAGTCACGACTCCGTGACCTGTGCCTTCTGTGTGATCTGGGCATCTGAAACAGCAAGTTGAAACATGTAAATTATTTATTATAAACTCTTCTCTTGCTGAATATTCATTTAAGCCACACCCATTTCTGTCTATCAACCAATCAAATTACTTGATGTAATTTATTGCTACAAATTCATAAACTGAATGCCAAACAGTGTAGATCCTGTTCAGATGGCTTCTTCAGAAGCCATCTGATCTGGATCTACACTGTTTCCAAAGATATGGGTTGTCGTGAACAGCATGAGAGTTAATTTCATTGCTTTGGAACTTGGTCTTCAGGCTCAGCCATACTAGATAAGATTAGAAGGAAAATAATGAGGACAAACACCCAGTTTCTTTTCAAAAATCTATGTTATGGGAACTTGAGGTGGAGGCAATTCTTACAAGTACCCAGATCAAAGTTTTAGCTTGTCCTTCCAACTTCTTACCTTGAGTTGACCCAAAACCCATTCACTTTTATCAAGCTGGTCGTTTATCAGAGATGAGCTATACCGGTAATCAGATAACATCAGGCAAGATCAGTCTAAGTACGTATTGTATTGGAGTTTAACGGCCCAGTCAACACTATTTAGGTCATTTGATTTATCCACATTTTCCCTGGGCAGGGTTATACGTAAGCGGTTAACCAGTACAGTGCACATTCTTTTGTCAGAAACTGACAACTGCCCTTCTTGAATTAGGGGAAGGGAGAGAATGACCGTAGCAAAGATTTCATGATCAATCTCCACGAAAGAATGTTGCCGATCCTAGCAGGTATCGAACCCGCGTCCCCCTGATCGCCCATCAGACACGCATCTGCCTGAGCTATTGAGGCTAGCGGTCTAAGTGTGTGTGTGTAGACCAGGGCTCAAGAAAATATTGGTTTGCCGGTTCCGGACCGTTTTGGGGTTCCCTGAACCGATTTTGACTCCAGAAGTTGATTAAAAAAATTGGTCCATAATTCAGTAACAATTTAAAAAAGTGGTTCGAAAAACAAGCTGACCTTTTGCCACTGATAATCCATCCAAAAAAACGCCTAGAGCACAAGGTGTTAGACTGGATCATTATCTAACTAGAGAAAGCGACCAGTGGGTCACGTATACCCCCGGCCAGCGTCACCCTCTGATATATCTTTCGAGCTTGTATGTAATATGAATGAAGTCAAGAAGCTATAAGAATCTATAAATGTGCTTGTAAAAGCTAAACCAAACATAAAATGTCTAAATGGACCAAGGGAGCGACTCAGGTGTAACGATACACCTACCTCACGATACGATACGTATCGTGATACTTACCTCACGATACGATTCGTATCGCGATACTTTTAATCAGACAGACAGACTGACACACACACAGCCTGTCCATATTATAAGCTCATCAATGAGCCTACTATATTTGTTGCATAGTTTTGAAATTTTGGTTACATGTTGCAAAGCTGTTACTGTCCAAGTTACCACCGTCTGCTAGCCTATAATGTGTAAAAAGAAAGCTTAAAAGATATTAGAACAATGAGCAAATCTAATTGTAGCTAAGATAATCCTAAGATAATAGAAACATTCACTGAATAGTGAACATCCCAAATAAGAGGAGAAATTGATGTTAAACTGGGGATCTCAACCAAAACATATGTTGTGGTCTATTATAGAACCATGTTATGGAAGATATAATCATTAAAACAATATTTCTTTCCCGACAATTGAGATATTTTTATGGGGCCGAACAGTCTATTGTTGCGAGTGTTTTTAGCCGAACGGAATACGGTAGTTGTCACAAGGGGAAAGAAGACGCTAACATCGATAATTAATGCATCAATAAAGCAAAATTAAGTAGGATTCAACATAAAAACAACATTTAACCCTTTACCACTCAGAAAATTAGCAAATATAGTATCTTAACAGAACACTGATATAGGTAAATCAATAATCAATAGTCCATATATGGCTGATAGGCCTGACAGTCTTATCTGAACAGAGATATTGGCATTTTTGTCTGATTTACACCCTTATGTTAAAATAATGATTATTTTAGTATTTTCTGTACATTTGACAATAATTATGTAAATGTAAAGTTTCTAGGAAATTAAATTTTCTTTCCAATGGTACTAAATTTATTATAGTTTCTCTTTGCGTTTTGAAAATATGAAGTGTAAAAGTAAGCAAAATGTTTTCTTGAGCAAAAATTTCTGTTTTGGGTTGGTCTGAGAAAGTATTTTTAACCTCCATAGCCCCAGAAAAGAGGGGGTATCCACGTATTATTTTTCTTATTTCCGTACAAAAACGTATTTTGTAGGTAATCATTAGGGCATGTCACTGAGGCTCTTCCAACAAGTTTCCATGTTAACATACTTTTTTATGCAGAAATAAGATCATGTTCATAAGTCTGTGAAATGAACATCTATCTGAATTCGGTATACATTATTTTCATTATTTCTGCACCAAGACCAAGGTTGTGGGTACTCGTTAGAATGGCTTCAATCGGCACCCACAACCTATGTTATGAGTATAAATAAGAAAAATATCAAAGTTTTCAATGGAAAAGTAGCCATTTTGGAGAAATAAAAGAATGTACTACGACCCATGGGTGCGTTTTTTATGAAAAATTCAGTACTTTTGCATAAGATTAAAATAACTATTACAGCCTATCTATCCTTTCTTGCACCCCCATCCCCAACTTTACCTTTTTTTTTAAATCATTGTATCAACAACCCCATAGCCAGCTCACCCCAAAGAGCCGTCTCTGTATTTTTATTTTTATTTTTAGCAAAAGATTTGTTTGTTTGATTAGAGGTATAAAATCCCCGTCAACACTATTTAGGACATTTTGGAGATGTTACTTCCAATTTGGTGGGACTTTTACCCAACACTGAGGTGAAATGACATCTGATGCGCATGATCATTGTACAGCGTCTGTGAGACGCCAAGTTCTGCAACGGAAGGTCAGGTGGTTTTTCTCCGGGTACTCCGGTTTTCGCCCATCTCTGATTAACGATCGGCTCGATATGAGTGAAATAATCTTGAAAGGGCCGTAAAACCCAAACCAAAAAAAAAAAAAAAATATTGTACAGCGTCTTGTCTGGGTCTGTGCCGTAGCATGTGCTGTCTACAACCCTGTAGACCCTGATCAGACGCCTTATAATAATTGTCTGGGCTCTGATCCTGATCTGCATTGTTTGCACCTTTGTGTTCTGTCTGTTGTCATACAGACAGACGGGTGGATGATGCCAGGCTGATAGCTACTGGTCTGGGTATGTGCCGTCGCATGTGCTGTCTACAACCCTGTAGACCCTGATCAGACGCCTTATAATAATTTTCTGGGCTCTGATCCCGATCTGCAGTTTGCACCTAGGTGTTCTGTCTATAGTCATACAGACAGACGGATGGATGATGCCAGGCTGATCGCTATATCCCCCGAACATGTTCAGACTAGGGATAAAAAAACACCACGGTCGGCGATAAGTCCCTGATCAGACGCCGCATTATCGTTGTGCAGCGTCTTGTCCGGGTCTGCGCCGACCCATATGCCGTCTACAAACCTGTAGACCCTCATCAGACGCCGTTTAATAATTGTACAGGACTGATTCGAATCTGCATTGCTTGCATCTGTCTGTTGTCTCTACGGACGGACGGACATGTGAATGGACGCCAGACTCATGATTTTGTTTGCAGACGGACGGACGAAAGGACGCCAGGCTGATTGTTTTATCCCCAAACCTATTTGGTCAGGGGATAAAAAATAAAACGCACGTCGGAGGTCAGACCATGAATAGACGTCGCATGATCATTGTACAGCGTCTGGTCTGGGTCTGTGCCATCGCATATGCAGTCTACAAGCCTGCAGACCCTATCCAGACGCAGCATCATCATTGTGAGGCGTCTGATTCAAATCTGCACTGTTTGCACCTTTGTGTTCTGTCTATTGTTACACAGACAGTTAGGTGGCTGATCGCTATATCCCCCGAACATGTTCAGACTAGGGATAAAAATCACCACCGTTTGTGATTAGTCCCTGATCAGACGACACATTATCGTTGTGCAGCGTCTTGTCCGGATCTGCGCCAACCCATATGTTGTCTACAAACCTGTAGACCCTCATCAGACGCCGTTTAATAATTGTACAGGGTCTGATTCGAACCTGTTTACGGATGGACTGACGCCAGGCTGATTGTTTTATCCCCGAACCTATTTGGTCAGGGGATAAAAATAAAATGCACCGTCGGCGGTCAGACCATGATCAGACGTCGTATGATCACTGTACAGCATCTGCTCTCGGTCTGTGCCGTCGCATATGCCGTCTACAAACCTGTAGACCCTATCCAGACGCCGTATAATAATTGTATGGCGTCTAATTCAAATCTGCACTGTTTGCACCTTTGTGTTCTGTCTTTTGTTATACAGACGGTTAGGTGGATGGCGCCACGCTGATCGCTATATCCCCCGTACCCGTTCAGAATAGGGTTACAAAAAACACCACCGTCGGTGATAAGTCCCTGATCAAATGCCGCATTGCCGTTGCGCAACGTCTTGTCCGGGTCTGCGCCGTCTCAGATACCGTCTACAAACCTGTAGACCATCATCAGACGCCGTTTAATAATTGTACATCTGATCCGGATCTGCATTGTTTTCATGTCTGTTGCGTCTACGGACGAACATTTGAACGGACGCCACTCATAATTTTGTGTCCACAATCGGGCGAACGAACTGACGCCAGGCTCCGAACCGGTTCAGACTAGGGATAAAAAACACCAACGTCGGCGATAAGACCCTGATCAGACGCCGCATTACAGTCGCGCAGGGTTTTGTCCGGGTCTGCGCCGTCTCAGATGCCTTATTCAAACATGTAGACCCTCATCAGACGCCGTTCAATAATAGTACAGCGTCTGATCCGGATCTGCATTGTTTGCATCTGTCTGTTGTGTCTACGGACGGACATTTGGATGGTCGCTATATCCTCCATAACTATTCGGTCGCGGAAAATAAAGTAAAATGAACCGTCGGCGGTTGGAGCTGAATCAGACGTCGCGGCGATAATTGTGGTGCGTCTGATACAGGTTCCGTAGCATTATAAGGTCCAAAAACCTGAAGACCCTGACCAGGTGCCGCTTATAATTGCATCTGTCTGTCTGTAAAGTGTCGGCGGTGAGACCCTGATCAGACGTCGCAATTTTTTTATTTTTGTTGTAGAAATTAATATTCATTAAAGGGACTGAAACTACTGACCAATGAAAGGCCTTCTACCCATCTGTGGGTTTTATTGCCCTTCCGATGAACACCTGGGTACACTTTTGGGTACTGTTACGTAATTTATTGCGGCTCAATGCTCGGCACGCTCCGGGTGGCATCCGTTGTATAAACATTCCTAGGGTATCATAATCCCCAATTAACTAATTATCTTGGACCATTGTCTCTACATAAATCATGCGCGACTGACACACAAACATTGCGTCATTCAGTAACTCAACCCAGTAATTTTCCATTACGGTCAGGCAAGGTCATCGTGATTCAGTAGAAGAAACCCCATGTGTGTTTGGTTGCAAATTACACAAAAACTTTGTATAGAAACATATTTGTTTTTTTCGCAAATATTGTTGGCAAAAGACCAAACTTAACATTAATAAACATCCGGCGTTTTTATATTTAGGAAAAAGGTAAAAATAACGTGATTGATTTTGAGACACAGGCAAACACGTATTTGTTCAAATGGCGACACACGGGAATATACATATCTGTACGTTAATCGATAAAGTCGTAAATATACGGGTTTGAGTGGTAATGGATAGACACGGGAAAATACAGTGCAAGTCACGCAAAAAAGCCAGTTTTCTTTTTCACTCCAAATGCAATTTTCAAAGCACTCCAAACCACTCCGCATATTTTCATCAAAACACTCAGAATGAGGAAACAAACCACTCCCAAACACTCCGCGAAATATCGAGTATACTCGGAGTTTTCCAAACGACTATACAGGTAATGTTTGGTCAATAATGCCTGGGGCTAATATTCCGAATGTCGGTAGAAATACTCCGAGTGATTCAAGTTTATATTTATTCATATGATATTGGTTGTAAATTAATTGTTATTATTATTTTTTTTTATTATTATTATTTTACTGACAATTTTTCATTAGGTCGTTTTTCCTTCCCCTATCAAATTTCACCTTTCTAACATGCCTCGCCAACTTAAGCGCAGCCTAACATGTATCAATTGACCCAATGTTTTTTCATGCCGGTTGGATTTTCAATTTGCACGTGCAAATAATATACCCCAGCACGGAAACGGGACCATTACGGTAAAATGCCTTACTTGAAGTTGTAATAAACAGGCATATAATGAGTATAAGGTACTCGTCGTGATATGTTCCCAAATGCAATATTTTTTTTTTTTTTTTTTGGTTTGATGTTCTGTTGAAGAATTCACTTCTTTCGACCAGATCGTTGTTTTAAAGGCTGGCGGAATCCAAATTTCAAGGAGAGGAAGGGAAAAAGGAAAACATCCGAATCAGCATCTACAGCATCCGTAGCCGAGCACGTGTCCATCAGGTGGACAGGTCCGTGAGATGAACACCTAGATTATATAAAGCAGTGGGGTTTACGAGGATTGGGGATATTCATTAGTTCTCTTATTTTTAGACAGAAGCTTACATGTACAGATTTATGGATCTCGTAAGGATCGGCTGATTGTGCCTGTCTTACGAGCACCAGTAGTTTACATTTGAACTAGATTTGTAAAAACATTACGGAAGCACGCCTATTCAAATATATTGGATAATTTTACTACCAAATTGATTTTTTTCAGTGTAAAACGTGATAGTTTTCTTATTTCTGCTCAAAATATGGATTATGGATACACATTGGAACCGCCTGATCGAGGCGGTTCTAACGAGTACCACTGGCTGTGTTATGGAGCAGAATAAAGAAAATAACCTTTACCCCTCTAAACCCCAGTTTCACTATATAAAAGTGGGGTTAAAAGGGGTCAGAATTATTTAGACATGTTTTCGCGATGATACCGAACTATGTCATCTTAATAAAAAAAACAAAAAAAAAACGCTAGTTCTAGAGATAAGAAAGACGATGAGAGCCTCCCCTGCAAGAGCAATGATTTGGTCTGTCACCGCTGTTGGGTCTCACTCGGGCATGTAGACAAACAACGGCTATCAGGTTCTTTTCTGGGTACTCAAGTTTTCGCCCATCTCAGATTAGTATTTTGATAGAAATAAATGAAATAATATTGAGAGGGCCGCGAAACACTCCCACCCCTTAGCTCACAGTCTTGTTATCGTCAAGACTAGTTATATGAGAAATGACTCTATTTTATCATATTCTATGTGATTTGTTGAGTAATAAATCACAGTTTGGAGGCATTTGTGAAGAAGACTAAACCACGATTTTGTGTATCTACTTTAAAGTAACCGACAGCTTGAACTGTGATTTTTTTTTTTTTGCAATGGTTCACAAACTAGAGCTGATCTATTTGGATTCTAACACACTCATATTCGACAATACCATCAAATTCTCCCAACATTTCGACTTTGTTTCTTTCTTTTCTTTCTACTAATACTGCGATCGGTCACATCTGACCATTACTCGCAGATGTACATTACATACACACCAGTTTTGCAGGATGAAAGCCAATGCAGTAACTAGAGCTATCACTAAAGGTGATGAATACCCCCACAAAAACTGCCTTGATAGTACAACAGCGGCATTTTGCAATTTTTTCACTTGAAAGGGGCCATAACTATGTCGAAAATTGACTAATTGTAGTGGAAATCGAACTTGACCTGTATTTTATGATGTTACATCAGTGTACCAAAAATTATTAAAATCGGTGAAGCGCTTTTTGAGTTATCGTCTGGAAACCAAGTCAACAGACCGACCGACAGACAAGCTCACTCCTATAAACCCCCAAATTTCATTTGTGGGGGTATAATCATGTAATTACGGTAGGGGTCTTCAACCTGCACAGGGCATGACTCTCCCTGCACAGGGGACCTCCAGATAACGTCTCGATCCGAAGGAAGATGCCCTTTATGACATTCATCCCTGCAAATGATGCCAATGGAGCGTGTTCGGACACCGAAATTTTATCGCCGCTGCCGGGGATCGAACCTGGGACCTCTAGCATCAAATGCAAGTGCACTAACCACCGAGCTATCAAGCTCCATAATATGTTAAAAGGAATCCCGGCAAATTAAGTGAATCAGGGGGATGCGGATTCAATACCTTCCAGGAGTCGGCAGCTTTCTGTCTAAAAATCGATCATTACAACTTTTCTACAGTCATTCTCTCCATTCCGCTGACGGCCCCCGCCATCGGGCTTGAAGAAATAGATGGGCTGCAAGGTGCTTCCACGCAGAACTGAAACCACCTGAACACTAGTACTGGTTGACTGCTTAGAGGACCTAAGCCTGCCCAGGCAAAGCGGTGTGAGTCGGACCGTCCATGCTTGTAAACCGTATTGGTTTCATTGGCCGACAGGGCTTGAGATGTCATTTCATCTCAATGTCGGGTAAAAGTCCCACAAAATTGGAAGCAACGTCTCTAAAATGACCTATTGAGTGTTAACTGGGGCGTAAACATCAAATCAAACAAACAAACAAATCCATTCCGCTGACTCAAGGGCACTTGTCAGTTTCTGGTGAAAGAATTTGCACACTGCAGCCTATTAGTTAAACGCTTACGTAGCCTATAGGTCTACACATGAAGTGTTGACAGCTAAAAGAATGACCTAAAATAGTATTGACTGGATCGTCAAACTCTAATACAAACTAGAAATGCGTCCATAGGACACGGATGCCCCCGCCCGAAAATATGTCTATGTTCGCATTCATCCATAGAAAGTTATTGACAGTGTTTAAGTTTTGGACCCTTTTTATGCCATTTGACCTCCAAGTATGACCTTGGAGGTACGGATCTGGGTTTGCACGTGACATATTGTCTCAAGATGGTTAACAATTCTTCAAAATAATTTCAAAATCCATCCAAAAATAAGTAAGTTATTGGCTGCGTTTAAGTTTCGGACCCTTTTTTTGACCTTTGACCTCCAAGTACATGTATAACCTTGACCTTGGAGGTACGGACCTGGATTTTGCATGTGACACATCGACTGATGATAGTTAACATTTCTACACAGTAATTTCAAAATCCATCCAGAAATATTTATAAGAAAGTTATTGACTGCGTTTAAGTTTCGGACCCTTTTTTTGACCTTTGACCTCCAAGTATGACCTTGACGTTGGAGGTACGGACCTGGGTTTTGCAGGTGACACATCGACTCATGATGGTTAACATTTCTCCAAAGTAATTTCAAAATCCATCCAGAAATAAGAAAGTTATTGACTGCGTTTACGTTTCGGACCCATTTTTGGACCTTTGACCTCTAAGTATAACCTTGACCTTGGAGGTACGGACCTGGGTTTTGCATGTGACACGTCGTCTCATGATGGATTACATTTCTGCTGAGTAATTTCAAAATCCATCCAGAAATAAGAAAGTTATTGACTGCGTTTAAGTTTCGAACCCTTTTTTTGACTTTGACCTTTAAGTATGACCTTGACCTTGGAGGTACGGACCTGGGTTTTGCACGTGACACGTCGTCTCATGATGTTTAACATTTCTGCCGAGCAATTTTAAAATCCATCATGAAATAAGGAAGTTATTGACTGCGTTTAAGTGTCGGACGCACGGACGGATGCACGGACGGACGCATGGACGGACGAATGGACGGACGGACAGGGGCAACGCTATATGCCCTTTCCACCATTCTTCGAATGGCGGGGGCATAAAAAAACAAGGAGTGACGTTCTACAACTGTGGCTGTTCAGTCACGCTCTTCTTCGCTGAGATTTATTGCATAATAAAACACTCCATTTCCATTGCCGTTATGGGCGTCATTCTTTAACTGATCAGTTTACCCATCAGCACTATTCCTGGGCAGTCTTTTACGGTAACGGTTAAACAGCACAGTGCGTATTCTTTCGCCAGAGAATGACAACTGTCCTTCTTGATAACAGCGGAAAGGAGAGAAAGGCCAGAACAAATTTCATGATCAATCTCCACAACAGAATGTTGCCGACCCCGGCAAGTATCGGACCCACGTTCTCCTGATCCCCAGTCAGACGGGCATCTGAATGAGATACCGAGGCTGGCAATGGGCGTGATGTACTAGAATAAAATGATTATAGAAGAAATTGAGTTTGTTGGTTTTGAACATTCCAGGATGAGCAACGTAGCCATCAAAAATGTATGACCGGAAAGCCATACGGCGTAGTAACCTTCCAATGTGACATTGACCTGGTGTCAGCAAGATTCATTTATGAACTCTGCACATGAGCTCACTGAGGGGGATAATTGATCAAAGTTTAATGAAAATCCTTTGAGGGGTCTAGGAGATATAGAACGGACACAAAATTCAAAGTTTCAAAGTCGTGACCTTCAAATGTGACCTTGACCTTGTGTCGGCATGGTTCATTTATGGGTTCTGCACACAAGCCCACTGAGGGGGGATAATTCACCAAAGTTTAATAAGAATCCTTGGATGGGGTAAAAGCGATATGGAACGGACACAAAAATCAAAGTTTCAAACCCTTGACCTTCAGCTATGACCTTGACCTTGAGTCGGCATGGTTCATTTACCAAAGTATAATGAAAATACTTCCAAGGGTAAAGGAGATATAAAACGGACAAAAAAATACCAAGTTTCAAACTCATGACCTTCAACTGTGACCTTGAACTGGAGTCGGCATGGTTCCTTATGGGTTCTGAACATCAGCTCACTGAGACTAGCACTTGACCAAAGTTTAATGAAAATCTATCAAAGGGTAAAGGAGATATGGGGCGGACAAGAAAGTGTTACGGACAGACAGACGGACGGACATTCCTATAATCCCCGCCAAGAAGGACGGATAGACGAAAGACATTCCTATGATCCCAGCTTCACTTTGCGGCGGGGGATTAAAAATTGTTGATTTCCAAATCCTGGTATTGATAGCCGCGCTATTCTTATCGCTGTGAGGTCAGAGTGTTGCGCAAATGTGTTGATTATCTCTAGAATCTGGACTGGAATCTTGTTGTCGGGTTTGAAGACCCAGATCGGACGCCGCATAAAATAGGTAGTAAAGAAATTTAAAACAATAAATAATGATTTGCCACTATTTCATACCTTTTTCTGTAGTCAGTTAACGGACCCCTTAACATGAAATCTGTCATTGAGGAATAGATTATAATAGCCGGTGTATAGTTGTTACGTTACTCGCCTCATAAACCAGGGATTGTCTGATCAATCCCGGGCCTCTCCAGACTTTCGGGTGCGTCTTTTAACCGAGGACCCGACTCTGTATGACATTAGCTGTTGGTGGGACGAAAAACTAAAACAGACACATATGTAGACCGCATTCTTATACATTTTCCTTGTACATGAGCCGGCGCACGACAAAGACTTTTTCTACTACAGAAGTATCAGATCAGCATGTGCATCTAGACAACATGTCCAGTCTTCGCTTGTTGCTCTTTGAATAGCCCACATAGTAGGCTTATTCGAACAGCAAAGGCTCTGATCAGACTGCACGGATGCGAAGGCTGATCTGAGTCTTCAATGGTTACACGTCTTATCGAATTACGTGTTCCCCAGTCTATGCATCCACTTTTGTCAAAGTCTTCACTTGTTGCTCTTTGAATAGCCCAGAGATAAGAATGCTCACAGGAACAGCAAATGCTCTGCTCAGACTGCACAGATCAATTCTCAAACGTGCGATTATGTTTCCTGTAAGTGCCTTTTCACACGCAATAACTGTGCGCGTGCTAACTAGTATGACGTAGTATGGTTAAACTGCACGTGCTTACATGACGAACTGCGGTAAATCGTGGGAATCATGTGCTCAGTCGGAGACAGCGCATGGAAAAAAGCAATCTGTTACACTGGTTGTTCACGAGAAGCAAGAGATGTTTAACCCTTTTTGTACGTAATGGAATCTTCCAGCTTATATATGGCAGGAGTCCATTTGAAAATTTAGGGGCGTCAGGTTGTGTTTTCTTCAACATTGATTAGGAAAAGGGCTGAACTTTTTGCAAACAGTGTAGGCCCTGATCAGACGCCGCGTTCTTCTGCGTCTTCGAATGGCGGGGGCATAAAAAAACAAGGAGTGACGTTCTACAACTGTGGCTGTTCAGTCACGCTCTTCTTCGCTGAGATTTATTGCATAATAAAACACTCCATTTCCATTGCCGTTATGGGCGTCATTCTTTAACTGATCAGTTTACCCATCAGCACTATTCCTGGGCAGTCTTTTACGGTAACGGTTAAACAGCACAGTGCGTATTCTTTCGCCAGAGAATGACAACTGTCCTTCTTGATAACAGCGGAAAGGAGAGAAAGGCCAGAACAAATTTCATGATCAATCTCCACAACAGAATGTTGCCGACCCCGGCAAGTATCGGACCCACGTTCTCCTGATCCCCAGTCAGACGGGCATCTGAATGAGATACCGAGGCTGGCAATGGGCGTGATGTACTAGAATAAAATGATTATAGAAGAAATTGAGTTTGTTGGTTTTGAACATTCCAGGATGAGCAACGTAGCCATCAAAAATGTATGACCGGAAAGCCATACGGCGTAGTAACCTTCCAATGTGACATTGACCTGGTGTCAGCAAGATTCATTTATGAACTCTGCACATGAGCTCACTGAGGGGGATAATTGATCAAAGTTTAATGAAAATCCTTTGAGGGGTCTAGGAGATATAGAACGGACACAAAATTCAAAGTTTCAAAGTCGTGACCTTCAAATGTGACCTTGACCTTGTGTCGGCATGGTTCATTTATGGGTTCTGCACACAAGCCCACTGAGGGGGGATAATTCACCAAAGTTTAATAAGAATCCTTGGATGGGGTAAAAGCGATATGGAACGGACACAAAAATCAAAGTTTCAAACCCTTGTTGTCGGGTTTGAAGACCCAGATCGGACGCCGCATAAAATAGGTAGTAAAGAAATTTAAAACAATAAATAATGATTTGCCACTATTTCATACCTTTTTCTGTAGTCAGTTAACGGACCCCTTAACATGAAATCTGTCATTGAGGAATAGATTATAATAGCCGGTGTATAGTTGTTACGTTACTCGCCTCATAAACCAGGGATTGTCTGATCAATCCCGGGCCTCTCCAGACTTTCGGGTGCGTCTTTTAACCGAGGACCCGACTCTGTATGACATTAGCTGTTGGTGGGACGAAAAACTAAAACAGACACATATGTAGACCGCATTCTTACACATTTTCCTTGTACATGAGCCGGCGCACGACAAAGACTTTTTCTACTACAGAAGTATCAGATCAGCATGTGCATCTAGACAACATGTCCAGTCTTCGCTTGTTGCTCTTTGAATAGCCCACATAGTAGGCTTATTCGAACAGCAAAGGCTCTGATCAGACTGCACGGATGCGAAGGCTGATCTGAGTCTTCAATGGTTACACGTCTTATCGAATTACGTGTTCCCCAGTCTATGCATCCACTTTTGTCAAAGTCTTCACTTGTTGCTCTTTGAATAGCCCAGAGATAAGAATGCTCACAGGAACAGCAAATGCTCTGCTCAGACTGCACAGATCAATTCTCAAACGTGCGATTATGTTTCCTGTAAGTGCCTTTTCACACGCAATAACTGTGCGCGTGCTAACTAGTATGACGTAGTATGGTTAAACTGCACGTGCTTACATGACGAACTGCGGTAAATCGTGGGAATCATGTGCTCAGTCGGAGACAGCGCATGGAAAAAAGCAATCTGTTACACTGGTTGTTCACGAGAAGCAAGAGATGTTTAACCCTTTTTGTACGTAATGGAATCTTCCAGCTTATATATGGCAGGAGTCCATTTGAAAATTTAGGGGCGTCAGGTTGTGTTTTCTTCAACATTGATTAGGAAAAGGGCTGAACTTTTTGCAAACAGTGTAGGCCCTGATCAGACGCCGCGTTCTTCTGCGTCTGATCTGGGCCTGTACTGTTTGCCAGGAGGCCCTGATCAGACTCCGCGTTCTTCGGCGTCTGATCTGGGCCTGCATTGTTTGCCAGGGTATCCGTTTAGGGGTTTCCAGTCTGAAATGGGTTAATGGAGAAATAATGAAAACAGCATTACAATAAGATGGTTTAATCGAGGCATTGATGATTGACTGAGTGTAGGCTGGGAAAATGGCCCAGGATTGGGGCTCAGACATTCGTTCCTTAATCCCTTAAATGCCTTAATTCTAAACAATGCAGACTCTAATCAGAGGCCCTTTATTTGGCTTCTGACCGGAATCTACCCTGTTTGCCATTTCCAGACCAGATCGATTCTATAGGTAAACCTTAACACTACTCTGGCCTCACTGATACGAACAGCGCGGCTTTAATAAACCGCAACCTGGATTTCATACAAATTAGTGACAATCATTTAGAATTAGTATCGTAAAGCTACTGCACTTCGTAACTTTTGGTCGACTGTCAATATACCGAAAACTTTCTATGGTGCTGTGTAATAATAAAAACCTTTTCCGAGATGGTATGCTACTCTTGAAGGAAAGAATTTGCTCCCGAAAGGCAAGTATTTCTTTTACTTTACGCACATGCGTAATATGTCTGATGAGCCTTTCGCCTATGAATACACTGGAAGTCGCTTGAATAACACACGCACCCACCGTTCATGGACAGGTTTTCCAGGTTGGCGTGCGCATCCATGCAGTCTGATCAATATTCAGCCATCACAAAGTGGTCGCAGTTCTACCCATGGTGAAATGATACACTTACCTTTGACAGTGCATGTTATTCTGGGTCTTTGTTTTGTTTGTTAGTTTGAATGAGGTTTAACGTCCACGTCAACACTGTAAAGGTCATTTTCGAGACGTCGCTTCC
This sequence comes from Lucinisca nassula, assembly GCA_963580285.1. NCBI lineage: Eukaryota > Metazoa > Mollusca > Bivalvia > Lucinida > Lucinidae > Lucinisca > Lucinisca nassula. The sequence goes on from OY757020.1 coordinate 66,937,646, forward strand.
AATTTTGTGGGACTTTTTGTCTTTTACCCGACAACGAGATGAAATGACATCTCAAGCCCGGTTGCCCAATGAAACCAATAGGGTTTATATGCATGGACGGGCCGGCTCGCACCGCTTTGCATGGGAAGGCTTAGATACTCTAAGCGGTTTATCAGTACTCGTGTGCGGGTCGGTTTCAGCTCTGCGTGGAAGCATCGTGCAGCCCATATATTTCTTCAAGCCCCGATGGGCGGGGGCCGTCTCGGTCTTTGTAGTAGCACGGGTTTTATGTCGAGCGCTAACTAATGTACAATCTCAGTGTTTTGTTTTAAAATATGCTGAACATGAGGCCGGCTGCGACATTTATTTTCAGTAGAAGGGTATACAATTCCTTGGTCGAGTCTACTGATTAAAATAGGGGTGTGTTGTTGATTTTAATATACCCGTTTTTTTTTTGTTGTTTTGTTTTTTTTTTGTTTTTTAAGAAAAAAAAAAAAAACATGGATATATTATATTCGTCATTGTTGTTCGTCCGTCCCTCATAAGTGGCCGCAGTTCTATCCATGGTGAAATGAGCGAAAACACTTACCTTCGACAGTGCATGTTATTCTGGGTCTTTGTTCATGTCGGGCGCTAGCTACTGTACGATCTCAATGGTTTGTTTTAAAACATGCTGAACATGAGACCGACGGTCAAAACCAGTCAGCTTCGGCTACGACATTTTATTTTTCAGCTAAAGGGTATATTACGATTTATTGGGTGGTGTCACTGCTTATTGTTTTTTTGGGGGTATATTATTTCCGTCACTGGTGTTCGTCCGTCCTTCCTTCCTTCCAACTGTCACAAACATTGTGAATGCAACTACTTTTTTATTCATCACGCAAACATGCCTATATAGTTTTGACCCCCTTCAGCCCCATTTTTATACAGCGAAGCTGGGGTTTACAGGGGTTAATCTTTATGTTCCCTATATAGATTGTGGGTACCCGTTACAACCGCCTCGCCGAGATTGTGCTAACGAGTACCTACAATCTATGTTTTGAGTAGAAATATGAAAATTATCAGGATTTTTATCTGAAAAATCCATTTTTGGAGGTAAAATTTTGCCGATGTATTTCAATAGGCATGTTTTCGTAATGTCTTAGCCTATGGTGACCAAACTGGACTGTAAAACTCGCACGAACTGCAAAGACTCGGGACTTGTAGACCGGAAAAAACTTGCGCGCTCATATTTCAAACGCCTCGGTGAGTCGATAAAGTAAGCCCTGTAGTGAGAAAGATTCTGACTGATCAGTGTTTGTAAATCCGACCCAGTACCTAGCGCCGGCCAAAGCCTGCACGCTCCTTTTGAAACGCCTCGGTGAGGTGATAGAGATAGCTGTGTAGCCAAAAAGTTGTGACTGATCAGTCTTTGAAAACCTCATCAGGTACTCGGATAAGGAACTGAACTGTTTACGCAAATAACAAAAATTATGTATGTTTTGTTTGTTTGATTTGAGGGTTAACGTCCCCGTCAACACTGAATAGGTCATTTTGGAGACTTTGCTTCCAATTTTGTGAGACTCTTACCCGACATTGAGATGAAATGACATCTCAAGCCCTGGCGCCCAATGAAACCATTAGGGTTTATAATCATGGACGGTCCTACTCGCACTGCTTTGCCAGGGCAGGCTTAGATCCTCTAAGCGGTTTACCAGTACCTGTGTGCGGTCGGATACAGCTCTGGGTGGAAAGGTCAGGCAGCCCATTTATTTTTTTAGCCCTGATTGGCGGGGAGCCAAGAGGTTGTGGTGTATATAGATATCTAGAGCTTTTGGAACAATTCGCTACGTGCTCAAGAGCAATTTCGATTTGGCCATTATAAACAAGCAAGTACTCGTGTGCGGTCGGTTTCAGCTCTGCGTAGCCCATCTATTTCTTCAAGCCCCGATGGGCGGGGCATAATTATGTATGCTAAAGTCCTGACTGATCGTTCTTGTGAACGTCACTTAAACCCATCAGACGCAGTGCTTGCACGACCTGCAAAAACTTAAAGATTAACCTGCAAATCCTGCCTAACCAGCGTAGATCAGCCTTTCCGTACGCGCAGTTTGATTAGCATTTCCGTTTTGTAGGCATCTGATCATGATCTACACGGTTTCAAAAAACATGAGGGCCCAGAGGGCCCTGGTTCGCTCACCTGATCCAAAGCATAACAAGTTGGCCCCGGGCAGGGTCAATTTTGGCCCCAGGGCTAAAATTTGAACAATCTTGGTAGAGGTCCACAAGATGAAGCTTCATATCAAATATGAAAGACCTGGGCTTTCTGGTTTCAGAGAAGATGATTTTAAAGGTTTACCCTGCATATAGAAGTCTATGTAAAACAAGATTTTCCCTATATAAGTCTATGTTAAACCAAAGGGCCCCTGAGCAGGGGCATTTTTGGCCCCAGGGCTATAATTAGAACAATCTTGGTAGAGGTCCACTAGCTGAAGCTTCATAACAAATATCAAAGACCTGGGCCTTCTGGTTTCAAACAAGAAGATTTTTAAAGGTTTTTCCTTATATAAGCCTATGTAAAACCAAAGGGCCACATGGCAGGGGCATTTTTGGTCTCAGGGCTATAATTCAAACATTCTTTATAGAGGTCCACTAGCTGAAGCTTCATAACAAATATCGAAGACCTAAGCCTTGAAGTTTCAGAGAATAAGATTTTTCAAGATTTTCTTTATATAAGTCTATGCAATACCAAAGGGCCCCGGAGCGGGGGCATTTTTGGCCCCAGGGCTATAATTTGAACAATCTTGGTAGAGGTCCACAAGATGAAGCTTCATACCAAATATCAAAGACCTGGGCCTTGCAGTTTCAGAGAAGAAGATTTTTCAAGATTTTCCCTATATAAGCCTATGTAAAACAAAAGGGCCCTGGTGCGGGGGCATTTTTGGCCCCAGCACTATAATTTGAACAATCTTGGTAGGGGTCCATTAGATGAAGCTTCATACAGTACGGCTCAGGTATAAGAACCAAAAAACTCTTTATTCCGAATCTCGGCGTTTCGAGTACTTTCAAAAACACTCGGAATTGTTCCGAGTATATGTATATATTCGGCGGACACTCCTCGAAAACACTAGCAAGGTCCGCGGTACGCGAAGTTTCGCGAAATTATTCCGAGTCGTAATATCGTACCTGGAGGCAATATTTTCTCGCGAAGTTATGCGGAAATACTCGGAGGAATTTGACGAAATACCTGGGCATTTTTTTTTTGTTTGTTTAATGTTCTTTTACCATCATATATATTTATATATAATTATAAGATAATAATTATCACTGATAGTTATTATAATGTAAACAATGTCAAAAGTCAACAAAGAGGTAATCATTAATTACCCAGGGTGTGAAACTGCACAGTGATTTCAAACAAGGGATTCGGTTGGGCATGATGAGTACATACAACTCTTTCAAGTCCGTAATTGAAAGCATGTTGAACATCATAAAATTACTGGAAAATCATTCATTTTGAACTCAAAATTTCTCCATGTAATTTTGATATTTTCAAAAAAAGAAAATTATTTTGATATAATATAATCATTTGTCTTTCATTCTTTAATAATTTTAATGTAAAGTATTATCGGACAATTGAGTAACAAATAATCAAAGGTGATAACTGTCAGCGAAATTTTGACGGGTTTCGACCGCCATTATTGGCTTCTTTTAAACTGCAAAATCGGTCATTTTGAACTCAAAATTTCTCCATGTAATTTTAAGATTTTCAAAAAAAGAAACTTATTTTGATATAATATAATCATTTGTCTTTCATTCTTTAATAATTTTAATGTGAAATATAATCGGACAAATGAGAAACAAATAATCAAAGGTGATAACTGTCAGCGAAATTTTAACGGATTTCGGTCGCCATTATTGGCTTCTTTTAAACTGCAAAATCGGTCATTTTGAACTCAAAATTTCTCCATGTAATTTTGATATTTTCAAAAAAAAAAAGAAAATTATTTTGATATAATATAATCATTTGTCTTTCATTCTTTAATAATTTTAATGTGAAGTATTATCGGACAATTGAGAAACAAATAATCAAAGTGATAACTGTCAGCGAAATTTTGACGGGTTTCGGCTGCCATTATTGGCTTCTTTTAAACTGCAAAATCGGTCATTTTGAACTCAAAATTTCTCCATGTAATTTTAAGATTTTCAAAAAAAGAAAATTATTTTGATATAATATAATCATTTGTCTTTCATTCTTTAATAATTTTAATGTGAAGTCTAATCGGACAAATGAGAAACAAATAATCAAAGGTGATAACTGTCAGCGAAATTTTAACGGATTTCGGCCGCCATTATTGGCTTCTTTTAAACTGCAAAATCGGTCATTTTGAACTCAAAATTTCTCCATGTAATTTTGATATTTTCAAAAAAAGAAAATTATTTTGATATAATATAATCATTTGTTTTTCATTCTTTAATAATTTTAATGTGAAGTATTATCGGACAAGTGAGAAACAAATAATCAAAGTGATAACTGTCAGCGAAATTTTGACGGGTTTCGGCCGCCATGATTGGCCTCTGATACGTAGCACCGGCGACACATGTTTAATTAAATTAATCACCACTCGCAAATACTCGCAAACACTCCAAATATCACAGGTAAGCTCTGAGGTCCGCGGAATTTCCTCGGAATATCGAGCGCATAACTTGGAGTAAAGTATTTTCACTCAGAGTGGTTTACTCCAAACCATTCGGTGGAAAAACGCGGATTTAAAAAGTTGTCCGCGGAATGAAAAAGAAAAACGGTTCAAATACCTGAGCCGTACTGTACCAAATATCAAAGATCTGGGCCTTGCGGTTTCAGAGAAGAAGATTTTTCAAGATTTTCCCTACATAAGCCCATGTAAAACCAAAGGGCCCCTGTGCGGGGGTATTTTTAGCTTCAGCACTATAATTTGAACAATCTTGGTATGGGTCCACTAGATAAAGCTTCATACCAAATATCAAAGACCTGGGCCTTGCGGTTTCAGAGAAGAAGATTTTTAAAGATTTTCCCTAATAAGCCCATGTAAAACCAAAGGGCCCCCGTGCGGGGGCATTTTTGGCCCCAGCACTATAATTTGAACAATCTTGGTAGGGGTCCACTAGATGAAGCTTCATACCAAATATCAAAGACCTGGGCCTTGCGGTTTCAGAGGAGAAGATTTTTTCAAGATTTTCCCTATATAAGCCCATGTAAAACCAAAGGGCCCCCGTGCGGGGGCATTTTTAGCTCCAGCACTATAATTTGAACAATCTTGGTAGGGGTCCACTAGATAAAGCTTCATACCAAATATCAAAGATCTGGGCCTTGTGGTTTCAGAGAAGAAGATTTTTAAAGATTTTCCCTATATAAGCCCATGTAAAACCAAAGGGCCCCCTTGCGGGGGCATTTTTGGCCCCAGCACTATAATTTGAACAATCTTGGTAGGGGTCCACTAGATGAAGCTTCATACCAAATATCAAAGACCTGGGCCTTGCGGTTTCAGAGAAAAATCTATTTTTGGCTACTGTGACCTATATGTGCAACGGACCGGAACCATTTGAACAACTTTGAAAAGGGACCACCTAAGGATTATTCCTGTGAAGTTTGGTCAAAATCCGATCAGTGGTTTAGGAGATGTCGTTTGAAGAAAAGTTTACGGACGCACTAACGCACGCACGACGGACAAAAAATGATCCCAAAAGCTCACCTTGTCACTACGTGACAGGTGAGCTAAAAAAAACATGCACACACACACACACACACACACACACAAACAGGAGTTATTACAAGTTATGCTTTATATATAAATGTCATGATTTTTATTATAAATAATGGAATCGTCTCGTTAAACACGAAGCTAAGTTCGAGCGAGCGCCAGCCAAATACAATAAGATTCACATGACCGGTAAAGACTCTGATTGGAGCCTGACGTAAGTTGATCAGCCTGCACATTCGCGAGGTCTGATCAGAGACAATCATCGGGCATTCAGATTGGGATAACGCTGGTCATGTCACAGATACGTTTACATGTATCGCAGCGACGAATAAACACTACAAAAAAATGGAATCGCCTCGCTAACTGTAGTTTGAGCCAGCGCATGGCAGTAAGTCCTGAACGAGCAGTAAAGACCTCACAGCCTGTGCACCCGCTCAGCCTCATCTGGACCAGCCTGCGCATTCGCGCAGTCTCATCTGCAGCATCTTGCATTTTCTAAACTCTATCTGTCTGTCTGACCATTGGTCTATCTTGTCTGTCTGTGCCTATCTGTTTGTCTGTCGGTTGGTCGACCAATGTCCAAGACGGATGTCCGAATTTTGATCGAAACGTAAAAAAACATGGAAACTTCAAAACATCTAATGCGACATCAAGTAGAAACATCAAAACAACACGCGACCAAACATCGGAAGACAAAACATCTTGAATGTCACACACGCAGACACACACATACACCAAGACAAAACATCGAAAAAAAACATCGTCTTATTTTGGTATACAGAAAACGGACCGGGAAAACACATGAGCATATAAAAGATAAATTCTTCAACACTGATACACTGCACCATTCAACCGTGTTTGTTTTAAACCTTTTCTCTTTTTCGTTTCCAATAACTTTCGTTATTATTTTTTTTTTTTTCATAATTAATTATCGGTTGTACACACAGGTAATAATTAAATACACTCGGCGTAACTTTCGCATGGATTTCGCGGCAAAGATAGCCTGCGGCAAAGAGGTAAAGCTTCCGAAACACTCGGAATATGCTCCGCGAATCGCGAACGACGACGGTTCGCGGAGTGTTTGCGAGTAAAACACTCCGAATAATTTTCAGATTCGGAATGTTTTAGAGGGCCAAAAGAATCATGCGAAATGAAGAAATTCGGAATAAAGAGTTTTTCGGCTGTTCTGCGCGACCTGTACTGTACGTATCTAAGTGGTAAAGGGTTAAGCAGTTTCTCTGCTATTATTTTTTTTTTAATTTTGTCTTTCGAAGAAATTTTTTGGGTGAACCGAACCTACCAAAAACGGACCGTGAACCAAACCGCCAGCTTCGTACTGCGGTGAACCGTACTTTCGGTGAATCGTTACCCCTCTACCGCCTTCCCAGGCCAAGCAATGTGTGTCGGACCGTCCATGCTTATAAACCCTATTACTGGTAGTTCCATTTGGCGACAGGGCTTGAGATGTCATTTCTTCTCAACGTTGGGTAAAAGACCCACAAAATTGGAAGCAACGTCTCCAAAATGACCTATACAATGTTGACGGGGAGGTTAAACCTCAAATCAAACAAAAAAAACAGATTCGGACGTGATTGAGATATAATTTGTGAGCAGGGAGTTTCCTTTTAGAAATTGAATGGACGTCCCTGCTATTGCCCGATCTAGTAAGGACAGTGGTTAAAAGTGACTTTAGGGGTACGTCGCCCCAGTGGTTTGTGTCTGAGGAAACCCTAGTAAAGAACCACCCCGATGCTCATATTCCAATATGGCATTATTCCTATTCACTCTTATGAGACGACTGTTTCAGTTCCCGATGGTCTCTAGTTTTAAATTTTTAATGTTGAAATATTCCCAGCACAAAGGTGTGTATCGCACTGACACTCAGGGGAAGCCATGTAACACACTCAGACTGGGAAAGGGCAAAGCGAAGAAGCTGTGGTAATATTTGTCTCATATTTAAGTGTTTGGAGTATAACAGCCTAGTCAACGTTATTTTCCGGTAAACCAAACTACCATTAAGAGCGAAACAAACAAAACTTAACATTACACTAGAGTGTACGGCACACGAGGCCAATGCTCGATGCATTACGCGCCCGGTCTCTTCAGGGCCTTAACTGTCAGCTAGTTCTATTCACACTGACATACTGCTTCAGGGTCGTTCGTCTGTGTGTGCGTGCGCCCGTCTGTCTTACGCTCCTTGATACATGGCATAACTTTTAAACATCGTATGCTAGGGCGATGTGTAAAAACCAGCTCTTATTTTGTTTTCCTTTCGCAGCAAATACAGCACGTGCAAAGCACGCGTTTTGCCGCCTACTTATAAAGCAAGATGCGGGCCTATACATGCTCTGGTCATACATGCTGATATACTTCATCGAGATTACAGCCAAAAACAAAATTGTCGAAGGTCATCCCTGTTATTAATTAATCCACGCGCTTTGAGTTACTGCGCAGTTAAGTTACGCGCAGTTATTCAGTGCAAGCAAAACAAAAAATAATTAACATTTATTTCGCCTCTCCAGCTCAGAACAAGCTTGAAATTGCAGAACTCAGTTAAAACCTACGGTTGAAAACCTCGGTTTTAACCTGAAATATGCCTAATCTACACAATTTTGGGGTTAATTTTGCATTTTTCTGCCTTATTTCCATTTTTTGGCCGCGCTCACGCGCGTCCTTATAATATGACCTTAGATACGTACTCGCGTGGATTTTCCTATAGATGGAAAATCAGTGCCCGGTAAAGTGCAATTGTCCCCTATCTTCTTATACTGAGTCGGTCATATCTGGACATTACCTCAGTTGATTGGATTGGTAGTCTTTTTCACGCTCAGGATCACGCTCGCGTTGCCCGAGCTCACGTTTGTTCTCCACGCTTTATGCAAAACCAACGCTAGTTCCACGATTTCTCCACGGAAAACCCACCCTAAAAAGTCATGACATTCGAAATTCGTCACGCAAGAACGTGGGGGATAGTAAGATTTCCACAACTGTACTTTATATTAGGACATTTTTGGATAATAAATGAAGTTTGACAGCCCAGTCAAAACTATTTTAGATCATTTTTGAATAATAAATGGAGTTTAATGACCAGTCAACACTATTTTAGGTCATTTTTGAGCCGGTCAGTTTACCACACTTTCCTCCTCCTCGTTAGGGACATGTATGGTCGTCCACCCAAATTTCTACTACACTCGGTTTTTGACAATATAAGCATCTTCGAGATTTTCGCGACGTCACTGGGGTTCTTATATCAAAATAAAGGAAATTCCATCTGTTGTCCTAAAGAATAACCGAAAATATACATCAAGCCTGTAAATGTTATCAGATTAATTACACTTTTTTAATTGCCTGTAATTGTTTTAGTAGTTGGATTCTGTCCAAAAACACATTCCAAGCCATTGTACGCAAAATGATAAATTCGGTGGTGTTCCAAATGAGTGGGTTTTGCAGAACGGCATTATCTGGTGGGTATTGTAACTGATTTTGTAAGGACTGATAAAAATAGTTATTTATACATGCTTTTCCATATTTATGATGATGCTAATTGTCCATCGTCGAAAACTGAGTGCTGACGTCATGACATGTTGACATGCCATGTGATCAAATATTCACCTTATTTGCATTATCTGCTGGTTCCTAGTCTGAAGGTTATCAGTGTTGGAAAAACAGGTAACCAGACCCCCCTGACCTTGAAAGGTCTGGTTACCTGTTTTTCCAATATTGACAATGTGAAAGCTGGGAGCCAGCAATTAATGCAAATATGGTGGTAGGTATAATATGCGAAATCAAGTTGATTTCGCGAAATCAGCCCGATTTAGCGAAATCAACTCGTAAAATCAACATTTTTAAAAACAGGCAAAAAATTGTTATTGCATATTATCTAGAATGTTATTATACATTTATGAGCCAAGTTTCATGAGAAAATTTGAATATTTAGTATGTATTTGATCGGAAATTCTATTCTGCCACTTGATTTCGCTGGTAATCACATGTGGGAAATCAATTCATTTTAGCGAAATCAATTTATAAAATAGCATTTTCCCAAAACTGAATAAAACATATTGGTGCATATTATTAAGAATGTTGTAAACATTTATGAACCAAGTTTCACGGTGAAATTTGAATATTTAGTATGTTTTTGAGAGGAAAATTTATTCTGCCACTTGATTTCGCTGGCAATCGCATGTGCGAAATCAACTCATTTTAGCGAAATCAATGTATAAAATACCTTTTCCCCCAAAACTGATTAAAACATGTGTGCACATTATTAAAAATATTGTTAATCGTTTGTGAGCCAAGTTTCATGATGAAATTTGAACATTTAGTAGGTGTTTTGATAGGAAAATGTATTCTGCCACATGATTTCTCTTGCAGTCTCATGTGCGAAATCTACTCATTTTAGCCATAGGGGCTTGTATCACGAACAAGAAATTTTTTTTTTCTTTTGGTACTATATAAGATACGAGGGCGGAAACTTCGGCTCGATTTTTGTGGGGGGGGGGGGGGGGGGGGGGGGGTACCCCATTTTACCTGTGTATCTTCTCTGCAAATGCAGTTTTTCACCTGCTTATTATGAATTATACAAGTTAAATGTGTCCACTTTGCAACAATAATCCGCCTCTGTCTGTCACTTGCAGGAAACATGTCTTTCTCGCAGGGATTAACTCAGCATCTCAAAATTCGGCATAACCGTGTGCCAAAAAAATCAGGTTTTCATCAATCACAGGCGAGCTAGTGTTAGGGTGGCAACTTACTTCGCTTTCAACTGTTGTCTTTCATTAAAATGAACCTCTCTCGACCAATTTGAATCCAAAATGATGTATTTGCATCATTTGTTTTTTTACATGTGTATTAACCCATTCAGTACCGGAAACCCCTAATGGGGGTAGTTGGCAAACAGTACAGGTCAAGATCAGTTGCTGCAGCAGAACGCGGCGCCTGATCAGGGCCTACACTGTTTGCAAAAAATAGAAGAAAACACAGCCTGACACCCCTAAATTTTGAAATGGACTCCTGTTATATACAACGAGGAAGATTCCATTTGATACAAAAAAGGGTTAAGAATGTTGTTCTACATTTATGAGCCACCGTTTTATGAGAAAATATTGATGTTGAGTTCTAGCTTTTGTTTCGGGCGTTATATCACCAAAACAAACAAGAAGCAGAGATAAAGGAAAATGTCATTAGAAAGACCGGGCGATACATCACCAAAACACACCTGTATAATTTCGATCCCCTCAAACCTCATTTGTATACAGAAAAACTGGGGCTTACAGGGCTGTAAATTATTTTTCTAGTTTTCGCTCAAAACATATAATATGACGCGTTAGAACGACCTCACTGGTCCAGTCAGAAGGAGTACCCACAATCTATGTTTAGAGCATAGACTGAAGAATATCGGAATTTTTCGCCAGAAAATTTTCATTTGTAAGGTGGCAAAATGTTCAATATAGTTGAATCTGCGTATTTCCGTGTTATTTATCACGGATGCGTTATCAAATTGTGGTTGTTATTATTATTATTGTTATTATTATTATTTCTAATAAAAAATGCATTAAATAAGCACAAATTTGACGGGTGTATCGTCGGACAGACAGACGGACGAACTGACTGACTGACGAATGGACGGACGGCTTGATAGATAGATGGACAGATGGACAGGAGTGTATAAACAGTGTGTTTGTTATTCACACAATCACAGGTAATAACGTGTGAAAGTCAGTAAACCGCAGTTTGATTAAATTACTTGGCGAGTGTTCGTTAATCTCTTTACCTGCTGTGTGAAGTACAGAAATATGCCTACATTGTTTGCTAAAAGTTCATTCATTCTCCAATTAAATTTTGATGCAAATACAATCAATTAAACCAATTTAGTATCAGAAAGCCCGAAAGGGGTACCGTGGCAAACAGTGCAGGCCCAGATCAGACGCCGCAGAATATGGCGTCTGATCAGGGCCTACATGGTTTACTAAAAGTTCAGTCATTTTCCAATTAAATTTTGATGAAAATACAATCTGACATCTCCAAAGGGGTACCGTGGCAAACAGCGCAGTCCCAGATCAGACGCCGCAGAATGCGGCGTCTGATCAGTTTGCTAAAGGAGGAGAAGGACGACGACGACGACGATGATGATGATGATGTTGATGATGATGATGAAAAAAGCAGTTGTCAGTTTCTGGCGAAAGAATGTGCACTGAACTGGTCAACCGCTTACGTATAAGCCTGCCCAGGAGAGTGTTGATAGGTAAACTGACCGGTTCAAAAATGACCTTAATAGTGTTGACTGGGTCGTTAAACTCCAATACAAACAAACAAACAAATATTTGATGGACCCTATTTGATTTCGTTTGACTAATCAATTAGCAATATTTTGATATGCGTCTTTTATTCCAGACCATAATATTTTCAGATGAAACTTGGATCATAAATGTAAACTGCCAGCATTCTTAATAATAGGCAAAACGAGTTTTTAATCATTTTTGGAAAACAAATGCTGTTACACATTGATTTCGGAGTTGATTTCGCACATGTGCTTATCAGCGAAATCAAGTCACAGAATATATTTTTCTAATAAATATTTATATTTTCTCGTGAAATTTGGACCTAAAATGTTTATCAACTTTCTTAACAATATGCATTTTTATTCAGTTTTTGGAAATATTTATTTTGTACATTGATTTCGCTAAAATGAATTGATTTCGCACATGTGATTTCCAGCGAAATCAAGTGGCAGAATAGATTTTCCTCCCAAAAAACTTATTAAACATTCAAATTTCATCATGAAACTTGCCTTATAAATGTTTAACAACATTCTTAATAATATGCACAAATATGTTTTATTCAGTTTTGGGAAATATTTATTTTGTACATTGATTTCGATAAAATGAATTCATTTCGCACATGTGATTACCAGCGAAATCAAGTGACAGAATAGGATTTCCGATCAAATACATACTAAATATTCAAATTTTCTCATGAAACTTGGCTCATAAATGTATAATAACATTTTAGATAATATGCAATAACATTTTTTTGCCTGTTTTTAAAAATGTTGATTTTATGAGTTGATTTCGCTAAATCGGGCTGATTTCGCGAAATCAACTTGATTTCGCATATTATACCTACCCCAAATATGGTGAATGGCGTCCGGAGGCAAAGCAAAGCGGCATGAACCGTTACAATGACTGGTTGTAACTGGTATAAAGAGTGTATTTTCATATTTTAGTGCACCACAGTAATGTAAATTATTTTCCTTTTATCCGCTACATAAGGGTTTACCGAAGTACAAAAAGTGGGTGGGGTACCCCTCAACATGACTTTTCTTTTCAGCCAAAACACGGAGTCGGAGAAAAAGTTTGAATATACTGAAAAGTAACACGTCTTTAAACATAACATTATCTAATAAGCAATTATCAAACTGCTTGTAGGTTTACACAGCGGATGCAAAAAATGAGGGTGACAGCATTTGCGCTCAAAGTCATATTTACCTAATTTTTCAGGACCTAAAATGTACAGTGTACTGTTCTTGGAAGGGTGAACTACAATGTCTTAGAGTATTACTAACCAAAATTGTCTCCTGTCTAAGAAACATTTGTGCCACCACGAGATATTTTTCATAAGTTCTTTGGTCGCCATTTTTCATTCATGGGATTTGTAAACAAAATATCAACACTTGTTTGGAAACGCATATCGCCAAATCGGCTCGACGATGTAACATGACAACTATGCGCCGTGAAACAGGAACCCTTCCTGCATAGTTTTGTGCAAGTTTAAGTATTTTACAAACTTACGATTAATCATCCATCAGGTCAATTTTATAGTCATTTTTTAATCATAACAGCTGATTGGAAACATTTGTTGTTGAGCATGAGGAAGTCATGACTTTATCACATAAATATTACTACGCCTCAAGTGGAACTAGGACAAAACATCGGAAAAATTCCGATATGTCCTCAAAGTTTTTGTTGTTTCATAAATATAAATGACTTTTGTGCTTAAATTGCTTAAAATTGTTCTTGAATAAATGGTAATTCTTCAAAAACATTAATATTTTGGGACTATATTTTTGCGTTCGTGTCACCAGATATGGAAGTCCTTAGGTGTTTCCGGTTTCATTGACAAGCCTTTGAAAAAAAAAACATGTTAACAAATTTCACAAATTTTGCATTGTAGACATGTGAATCAAGGTAAGCATTTATAAAGAGCCTTGGATTATGGATTTTGCTGTAAGAGTTCGATTGTCGAAAAAAACACCACTTATTTGTGTTTCAACATCTAGTCTAAATTACGTTATTGATAGTAAACCTACACCTCGTGACCAAATGTAAACATGTATGGTGGTCAATAGAAGACGGCAGTTATGCGCTCTCTGCAATTATTTTGTGGCATAATGTCAATGTTGTTATAATTAAAATATGTGGCCCTGAAAAAGATACATAGTTCTCTGAGGAAAGAATTTGCTCCACAGGACCACAATTGTTCCTTTTCAATTTAAACACTTATTGATAAGAAAGACAAAAATAATTTGGCTCCTTTGAATGTGTATCCTTTCTTTCTACTTAAACTGCGATCGGTCACATCTGACCATTACTCGCAGGTGTACATTACATGCACACCAGGTTTGCAGGATGAAAGCCTACACAGTATTTATCCCCCCCCCCCCCCCCCCCCCTATCTGGGCTTGAAAAAATAAATGGGCTGCATGATGATTCCACGCAGAGATGAATCCGAAAGCACACAAGGACTGGTAAACCGGTTTTATAGAGAATCTAAGCCTGCCCAGGAAAAGCCGTGCAAGTCATAGCCATGCTTATTTATAAACCCTTTTGGTTTTCTTTTTTTTTTTCTCCCAATACTGTTTTCGGTCGATTCTGACCATGATAACAGGTTTGGGGTGTGGCACAAAAAGTTTTCAATCCCCATCCCCAAAAAAGAGCTTTGTGACACTGCCACCAGCAGATTAAAACTATTTACAAGAAGTCATCAGGGGAAGGAATCCATACCTATCCCCTGCCCAACCCTATGATATTATATTTTGGCCTGAAACCCATCAACTGTCTCAAAATAGACAGCTTCGATTGTAAGGCCATTCCAAGTTGCAATTGTCTCTTAAAACCATCCATGTAAGCATTAGGACGGTGATACTGAAAGGGATGGGACCTGGTTCTCCTACATCCTCCAACAGCTCCAGATTTTTTTTTTTTTTGGTTTGGGTTTTACGGCCCTTTCAAGATTATTTCACTCATATCGAGCCGATCGTTAATCAGAGGTGGGCGAAAACCGGAGTACCCGGAGAAAAACCACCTGACCTTCCGTTGCAGAACTTGGCGTCTCACATGTGACCCGAGCGAGGCTCGAACCACAGCGGTGAGAGACCTAATGATCAAGAGTCAGCGCTCTTAACCACTAGGCCACGGAGGCCCGTTTAACAGCTCCAGATAGGTACCTACTCTTATCTATAACGGTTTCTTTGGGCGACAGGGCTTCAGGTGTCGTTTAATCTCAATGTCGGGTAAAAGTCACACAAAATTGGAAGCAACTTCTCCAAAATGACCTATATAGTGTTGACAGGGACGTTAAACTTCAAATCAAACAAAACAGTGACATGAAAACAAGGGAGACAACTAAAACTTCCAATGATTCAGTTGTAGTAGCTGCAGCAGTTATTGTCCACCATACCTTTTTTCTAGACTACTTTTTAGCAACAAATATGTCTGGAAATTGTATTATTTTGATACACAGTATGGGCACAAATTTGCTGTATACTCTACTGTGGAATATTTTTGAGCAATGACATTCTCACACATTGTAGTAGAATAACCTATGAACCTATTTATGCAATTTTATTTGGCTTTATTACCATGGAGAATATGTATGAACGCAAATGGATTGAAGCACATAAAGAGAGGTACGTTTGTATGTTTTTCTCAATAATTCCTGAATTTCTGAAAAAATTCTAATAGAATATGTGAATAAGTTGAAATAAATTATGGGCCAAGTAACTTTTCAAAAAACCTGACAGTTTTGCAAAATTCAATTAAACAAATTTTGAACACCACACCATTACCCCACCCACTTTTTGTACATTGGCATCTCAAGTTAAATGGGAGGGTGGGATTTCCAGCCCATTTACAGAGACACTGGGAGTAAGACAGGGTGGAACGTGGTCCCCAACAGCCTACAAATTCTTCATAAATCCATTGTTGAACATAGTCAGCGACCGTAGTATTGGATATCATATTGGATCAATCTATCTTGGCTTAGTAGCCATCGCGGATGACCTCCTTTTTCTCTCCAACGACCATGGTGAACGTCAGCTTCAGGCAACTGTTCAAGAAGAATATGCATATAAAGAACATTACAATGTCAGTGAAACAAAAACTAAAATAATGAATATTAATGGGAAAGTGGGCGATAATGTCAACTGCGAATGCATTTTTAATGGACAACCCCTTGGGATGGCTTCTGAATATAAACACATTGGAGTAACAAGACAGAGCAATCTGAAAGTAGCTAATAAGAAATTGGTCGAGGAAAGAATTCAAATGGCCAGGCGCACAGCTTATGCACTGATGGGTGCCGGTTTCCATGGACACAATGGCCTGAACCCGAAAGTATTAACTATAATGTACAACCTGTATGTACTACCACGCTTGCTTTATGGACTTGAAACTGTGACTCTACTACAAAAAGACATAGACAATCTGAATAAATTTCATAAGAATATACTACGGCAAATTCAAAATTTACCAGAACGTACAGCAGTACCCATTATATATGGTTTAGTTGGACAATTTCCTATCGAATTCGAACTACATAGACGGCAATTTAGCCTATTTGGAAATATTGTCAGAGAAGACTGTATTGAAAGAGAATTGGCAGCCAGACAGTTAGCTGTGAAAGATGAAAATTCCAATAGCTGGTTTGTCATGATTAGGAAAAATCTGTATAAGTATGGGCTTCCAGATCCATTCGAATTGTTAGAGAATCCACCTACAAAGTATGCATGGAAGGAAAAAGTGAAAGAAACTTTAGTAAGCTTCTGGAAAAATTATCTAGAGAATGAGGCAGTTAAAAAGACTTCCCTGAAATATTGGAATGCTAGTAAAATTGACTACAACACGTGTAATCAATTATGGACTAACGCTGGTAGTGACACAGTATCGGTGCATAAGGCCAACATTCATGCAAAGCTTCTCAGTGGGTCATATATCCTACAAGTTAACAGAGCTAAGTTTAATCAGTTTGTAGTTAGCAGTTTATGTCCACTGTGTGAGGGGGGTTCTGAGGATATCACGCATTTCATGCTGGTGTGCGGGCGTCTACAAGAGGTGCGGAAACCGTTTATCGAGAAGTTACAGTCGCTGCTCACAGATCATCGTGGAAGGCAGTGGTGGTCTCAGCTTAACAGTTCTCATAAAGTACAGTTGATCCTTGACAACTCCAAGTTTATGGACATCGACAATGAGGTACGATCCCATATATGGGGTATCGCCAGGGGACTTTGTTTCGTGCTGCACTCCAGAAGATCAGCAATACTCAACAAGTGTGTATAAATTCATGGCCGGGATGAGGTTAAGAGTTCTGAAAGAACATTTGCTGACAACCTGTATATAGCTTTTTATTGTGTGCGTTGACTTGTAAACTATGCTGCTGTAAATATATTTTACTCTGATCTACTAATGGGAACGATGCACACACAGCGGGCCAGTCCTATTTTATTTTGTGAGATAGTATTTTAAAGACTGGGTGAAGTGATAGGCAATATAAACTTTTACGTCTCTAACGACGGTGCTCCAGGAAGTGGAGGAATTTCCGACAGAACAGAACAGAACATCCCCATAAGTGGTAAAACTTTGATCGTCGAAAACCGGGAGTGGCGGCATAGTTAGCTAGGTAGAAGAAACCTTAGGACGATTATTTTTCACCACTGTTGCACCAACGCGACAAAGGCATGAAACGCATCAGTTCAGAGCCCTCAGAACATGTACCAGACGATATAACGCCACGATTTCAAACGTAAAATGTGACAAAAATGGCGCACACACATTTTTTCCACAGATCGATGAGCATGTTGACAGATGCTAAATTGTTTGCCAAAGTCGATTAAAGAATAAAATTTTATCAATATAGAAATGTACATTAGTAGTGAAACCAAACATTTCTTACAGTCATATATCTGGTTTGGCTTGATGATCCCCACAAGAAGTCTAATTTCAAGCGCGTTGAGCAGGTCGACACAAACGAAGCGATTGCATCCATTAATATAAGGACGAGAAACGATTGGTCGAAATCCACATGGTAAAAATCTTGCCACGAAGGAATGTTCTGAAAAAATGCGGTTACAAAACGTTTATTTTTTCTTCTTCTCCTATTACTGCTACTCGCTCACATCTGAGCATTACGAGCAGGATTTCCTGGGTGGTAGCCAGTACTTTTTTAAGCAATGTGGATGCAGTGCCTTGCTCAAGGACACAATAGTTTGGTCATCGTGAGGCTCGAACACACAACCTCTTGATCACAAATCCGATGCGCTACCACTGCACCAAAGCGCTCCTACATATTCATCATCAATATCAAACCATAAACATTGGTTAGTTTGCTTTTGTTAGATTTGATGTTTAACGTCTCCGCCAACACTGTATAGGTCATTTTGGAGGCGTTGCTTCCAATTTTGTGGGACTTACCCGACATTGAGATGAAATGACATCTCAAAGTAGAAGTAAAACAAAGATCAGGAATTGATACAATTAACTTACTCCATCCATAAAAGACACCAAAGGGAAAGAAATACAAACATTAAGCGACCAGACCATAATGGAAACCTAAACAAAGGAAGGCCATATGGACAGTTACTTTCCCACAAAATGGCCATATGGCCATCCAAAATTAAAAGACACAAGTGATACACACAGTAAGTAACAAACAACAACATAAATAAATCGCCACAGAAGAGCCGCCTTGGAACGGTCAGTGGAAGATTTCCACTGGGGGGCTTAAATCGATTTTACGTGGCCACAATCCTCGCCCTTACTTCCGTCGCGATTTAGACAAATAATTTGTTCAGTCCGCATGAAGGCCTCCTAACTCATCAGTGCAACATCTCCGTGAACACAAAAAAAAATCAAAGAACCACAGAGGTGAGACAACGGTGAGGACTCGACAGCAAGACACCACTGAAATGCTGGAGCAAAAGAAAACCAACAGTTAGACTCAGAAACATCTTGTACACTCTATATCTTTGCTTTTTCAGAACATTTACAGAGTATAAAAGCATTATTACTAGTTTACTTAATGGGTTACCATCTATAAATGTAAAGTCGATCATCATTATTTTTCGTAAGCTACCGACAAAATAGCGGCGCCTTGTGTTGCCCTTGTATAAATGTGATTGATAAATAAACCGCTTCAAATCGAACTCAAACAAAGACTCCCAATTGTGCTTGAAAATAACTGAAAATATCAGTAAACGCATCGCTATACACGAGGATGGTGTATCGTGCGGGGAATAGCGACGCCAGTTAAAAAGGTTAAAGTTCTCTAGAAACAGCAGATTTACAATATATTTCAAAACTAGCATATATACAGCATTTCGAAGAATGGAGTCTCAGACTTAATGTTGATAAGGCTGATTCGGAATTCCTTAGTTCTGCTGTTCCAATTATGTTTGGTGCAATATCTTGATTAACAATAGTAACACACCAAATGTATTTGTAATCCCATGGTCACATGCTCCATGATACCATTTTAGTTTTATACGTCATGTGGCATGCTATGCATACGGTATGTCATATAGGATGTTACATGTACCTGGAATATGTCTTATAAACCCTTATGAAAAGATACTGTATTAATACTCAAAAGTAGTGATTCCATTGTTCTTTAGCATCATGGTACATGTAGCAAAACCATATAGGTTAGTTTATACTAATTTATTTTAGTTCGATTGCGATGAAAGCTTCTAGCTTTCCGGGTGTTTTCACGCGGGCGCGAGAGACAGGCAATGACTTTTACACCACTGCTGAACGATGGTTTGTCTATTCCAGAATGATTTTTTTATTGAATGGATGATTGCTGAGTGATGAACTACGGCTGATTTGGTGATCTTCACCGTTAGCGGCACTGTACCCTTTACACCTGGGTGCAGTGGGGCAGTGTCTTAACGTGTCTTGCCCAAGGACACACCACGATACCGTAGGCCGGACTAGAACGCACAACCTCCCGATCATAAGCCGAACGAGTTAAGATTACATAGGCAAAGTGCGCACAAAACAAAGAAGATTCAAGCCTTGCCATCCAATTAAATCATTAGAGTTTATGTGCATGGACGGTCCAACTCGCACCACTTTTCCTAGGCAGGCTTGCTTGCTGCTTGCTTGCTGTGTGTGTCGCTTGTGTCTTTTAGTTTTGGATGGCCATATGGCCATTTTGTGGGAAAGTAACTGTCCATATGGCCTTCCTTTGTTTAGGTTTCCATTATGGTCTGGTCGCTTAATGTTTGTATTTCTTTCCCTTTGGTGTCTTTTATGGATGGAGTAAGTTAATTGTATCAATTCCTGATCTTTGTTTTACTTCTACTTAGATCCTCTAAGCGGTTTACCAGCACTCGTGTGGGGTCGGTTTCAGCTCTGCGTGGAAGCATCATGTAGCCCATCTATTTCTTCAAGCCTTGATGGGCGGGGGCCGTAAACATTGGTTAGTGCTAGGGACTAACTTCGCATATCACAGGCCCTGGTGTATGAAATTTCAGACATGTTGAGTTTTGAAAATAAAAATGAGGGAGACAGCACGTGTGAGGGGGATTGGCGAGCGCCAAAGACGCGGAGCCTTGCAAAGTGGGGTCCAGGGCAAGCTCCCAGGCCAGAAAGTGGTGCATTCTGAGAGCTTTTTGGACACTTCTTTTGTTTATTCTTTAGAATCCTATTCATGGATAAACCTTTCAATTGAAAGATCAGGTGGTCTGGTTACCTGTTTTTCCAATACTGACAATGTGCCAGCTGGGAGCCAGCAAATAATGCAAATATTGTGAATATCTCCAAAACGGTTAATTTTCTCCTGATCGGAGTCTAACTGTTGGTTTTCTTTTGCTCCAGCATTTCAGTGGTTTCTTGCTGTCGAGTCCTCACCGTTGTCTCACCTCTGTGGTTCTTTGATTTTTGTGTTCACGGAGATGTTGCACTGATGAGTTAGGAGGCCTTCATGCGGACTGAAAAAATTATTTGTATAAATCGCGACGGAAGTAAGGGCGAGGATTGTGGCCACGTAAAATCGATTTAAGCCCCCCAGTGGAAATCTTCCACTGACCGTTCCAAGGCGGCTCTTCTGTTGCGATTTATTTATGTTGTTTGTTACTTACTGTGTGTATCACTTGTGTCTTTTGGTTTTGGATGGCCATATGGCCATTTTGTGGGAAAGTAACTGTCCTTATGGCCTTCCTTTGTTTAGGTTTCCATTATGGTCTGGTCGCTTAATGTTTGTATTTCTTCCCCTTTGGTGTCTTTTATGGGTGGAGTAAGTTAATTGTATCAATTCCTGATCTTTTTTTTTACTTCTACTTTTTATATGAACAAAAACTAGAAGTCGAGGCAATGATCAGGAATCGATACAATCAACTCACAGCTCCCATCAGAGACCCCAAAGGGAAAGACGCACAAACATGAAACAACAGACCCTAATGGAAACACCAACAGCGGAAAGTCAAAAGGACAGTTACTTTCCCACAAAATGGCCAATAGGCTATCCAAAATAAAATAACACAAGCGACATAAACACCAAAAAGACAAACCATAACAAAAATAAACCGCGACAGAAGAACCGCCTTGGAACGGTCAGGGGAAACGAATTCCACTGGGGGGGGGGGGGGGGGCTTAAATCGATTTTACGTAGCCACAATCCTCGCCCTTACTTCCGTCGCGATTTAGACAAATAATTTGTTCAGTCCGCATGAAGGACTCCTAACTCATCAGTTCAACATCTCCGTGAACACAAATAATCAAACAACCACAGAGATGTAACGACGGCGAGGACTAGAGAGCAAGAAACCACTGTAATGCTGGAGGAAAAGAAAACCAACAGTTTGACTCCGATGGGCCCGACCAGAGACAGAGCATCAGGCACCAACCAACATTACCTTGGATCAGATCTCTCTAATTCTCAATAAGTCTTTACGTTGGAACCGTCATTGAATCTGAGGCCTGACCCACCAGAGTGCAATTAAAGAGGGATGCAAAGTTGTCAACTGTGATTGGGTTAACTACCATGGATGCAGTCTGTCGTATAACATTTATGTTGTACCCAATCTTTTTATATCGAAGGATGATTTTACGAAACTGGGTGCTGAAGTCATTGCGGTTATATATTTTTTTCTGAATTTATATACTAAGTCACCATAAAATTCTGGTTCCGATAGACCTTGTTGCTGAAGAGATTTAAGTCCAATATTGAATTTTGAAATTAAATCAGAATGACGTCTATAAAATTTTGGAAAGGCTTCACGCGGACTGAAAAAAAAAAATATGTGTTTAAATCGCGACGGAAGTAATGGCGAGGATTGGGGCCACGTAAAATCGATTTAAGCCCCCCCCCCACACACACAGAGGATTTCGTTTCCGCTGATCGTTCCAAGGCGGTTCTTCTGTCGCGGTTTATTATTGTTATGGTTTGTCTTTGGGTGTTTGTGTCGCTTATATTATTTTATTTTGGATAGCCTATTGGCCATTTTGTGGGAAAGTAACTGTCATTTTGGCTTTCGGCTATTGATGTTTCCATTAGGTCTGTTGTTTCATGTTTATGTTTCTTTCCCTTTGGTGTCTCTGGTGGGAGCTGCGGGTTGATTGTATTTATTCCAGATTATTGCCTCCACTTCTATTTTGCGTAGTTTATGGTACCGATAACCATGATTAAGAAGTTTAGCCGTTAACAATTTATTACGAGTGTTGAAGTCAGTTACATGACTACACACTCCGGCAAATCAAATTAATTGCGAAATATAAACGCCATAGGATGGCGCACGAGGAACATCACCATCCAAAAAAGGAAAATTTACAATCTCAAAATCAAAATCATCGCGTTTATCATAAATTTTGCATGAAACAAACCCATCTACAATAGATAGATGTAAATCCAAAACGGGGCCTCGGTATCAGAAGACTTTGCTTAAGTTAACTGAAGTTGGGCGGGGGGGGGGGGGGTGTAAATCTGACTGATCAAACCATCGAAATAGGTATTATCAATATTTAATAAATCATCCAAATATCTAGAAGTAGAGCTAAAAGCTTCAATGATTTCAGACTGGTTTTCAGCAGAAAGGGACATCGTGAAGTCCCACTCATAGCAAAACAAAAACAGATCAGCCACAAGTGGTGCGCAATTAGTACCAATCGGAATACCCACAACTTGTCTAAATAACTTAGTACCAAATCTTATGTAAATATTGTCAAGTAGAAAGGTGAGAGCTTATATGCTCTTCAGAAGTGAAAAAAGCATTTCTTATATTACATGCAAGATAGAAAGAGTCTTCCCTATGAAATGTCCATTCAATTAAATCATTAAGTTTTTCTTTTATAAGATTATGAGGAAGTGTAGTGTAAAGGGTGGAAAAATCATAAGTAGACAGACTTGAAGCACGAAAACGCCTGGATTTCAATTTAGTTAAAGTAGAAGTAAAACAAAGATCAGGAATTGATACAATTAACTTACTCCACCCATAAAAGACACCAAAGGGAAAGAAATACAAACATTAAGCGACCAGACCATAATGGAAACCTAAACAAAACTTCATTAGAAATTTTTTATAGACCAAAGCAGATTTTTGATGTCTTTGATGGGTGGAGTAAGTTAATTGTATCGATTCCTGATCTTTGTTTTACTTCTACTTTCTACCTGATCTTTCGAAGACTTTGTCGCAATATTTTATCACATGTTTTTTTGATGGCAGAAAAACATGAAGTTAATAATTTGGAAAGTTCAGTGGTGGTACAAGAGCTTGAATTTGCAATAAACCGTGCTTTGTATGGTCTTTTATGAAGTTTAGGTAACCGATATAACGTAGGAAGCTTGTCTTGGCCTTCTGTAATACAGACAGCAAACTTGGTGGCTGAATGACAAATGCGGTTTATTTTTGTTATTTCTTGTCTTTGAGTGTGTGTATCGCTTATATTATTTTGTTTTGGATAGCCAATTGACCATTTTGTGGGAAAGTAACTGTCCTTTTGGCTTTCCGCTATATAGGGTCTAGTTGTTTCATGTTTGTGTTTCTTTTCCTTGGTGTCTCTGATGGGAGCTGTGGGTTAATTGTATCGATTCCAGATCATTGCCTTCACTTCTGTTTTGCGTAGTTTATGATACCGATACCCCCCCCCCCTATATATATAAACATTAAAGAAAAGTTCTTTTTGCTAACACTATTTCATCTAATTTTATGAGCCCATCGGGGCTTGAAGAAATAGATTGGCTGCATGATGCTTCCACTCAGAGGTGAAACACACCCGCAAACGAGTACTGGTAATCCGCCTAGAGGATCTAAGCTTGCCCAGGCAAAGCGGTACGAGTCGGACCGTCCATGCATATAAACCTTTTTAGTTTCATTGGGATGCAAAATAGAAGTGGAGGCAATGATCAGGAATCGATACAGCTCCCATCAGAGATACCAAAGGGAAAGAAATACAAACATGAAACAACACACCCCAATGGAAACATCAATAGCGGAAAGCCAAAATGACGATTCCATGACATTTGCTCACAAGACAAATGCCCACAAGACAGTTGCTCACAAGACAATTGCTCACAAGACAATTGCCCACAACCTTAATGGAAAATAGGACAAATGCTCACAACATTTTTTCATGATTTTATTTTTATTTTGAAAGTCTTTTATTTATATTTTCTATAGTTTATGGGAACCATTTCTCCCTAGAAGTATTATGTAATATTTAACCAGCTAGATTTCAACTAATTAGTGATAACTGAAACATCAGTAGTTGGATGAAATGATAGCAAACTAATCACTTAACTATAATGAGCAGTAGTCAGTTTATCAATATTATATATCAAGCAGCTTGCTTTTGATTGATTGATTGATTTTAGGTTTAATGTCCCCGTCAGCACTATATAGGTCATTTTGGAGACGTTGCTTCAAATTTTGTGTTGTTTTTACCTGACAATGAGATGAAATTACATCTCAAGCCCTGTCGCCCAATTAAATCAATAAGGTTTATAAGCATGGACGGGCCGACTCGCACTGCTTTGCCTGAACAGGCTTGGATCATCTGAGCGGTTTACCAGTATTCTTGTGCGGTTGGTTTCAGCTCTGCATGGAAGCATCATGCAGCCCATCTATTTTTTTGAGCCCCGGTGTGCGGGGGTCGTTAAGCAGCTTGATAGATTTCACATCATTAATCAAAATTAACCATTATTTATTTATTTATTTTTTGTTTCCAAAGTTTTATAAAAAAAATCATTTGATCTCCTTAATCAATTAAATGTGAGCTTAAATCTGAGCTTTTTTACATGTGTCACCTAAAATTGGTGATATGATTCAATTTAATTACTTAATGGTATTGATAAACTATTAATGTTTCAATTATCACTAACTAGTTTAAATCCAATTATCACTAATTAGTTGAAATCCAAAGGAAAAAATAGTTCCCATAATTATAGACGATATAAAAATAAAATCATGAAAAAAAAATGTGTTGTGAGCAATTGTCCTATTTTCCATTAAGGTTGTGGGCAATTGTCTTGTGAGCAATTGTCTTGTGAGCAACTGTCTTGTGGGCAATTGTCTTGTGAGCAAATGTCCGTGCACCAAAATGACAGTTACTTTCCCACAAAATGGTCAATAGGCTATCCAAAATAAAATAATATAAGCGACACAAACACACAAACACACAAAGACAAACCATAACAAAAATAAACCGCGACAGAAGAACCACCTTGGAACGGTAAGCGGAAACGAATTCCATTTTCTTATATTTTAATATAATGCACTAAACTGCTGCATTTTACCTAGTCCCTTGGGTGGCATGGTTTCATATTTCATTTCAATGTCGGCTAAAAGTTCCATGAAATTGTAAGCATCCTTTCCAAAATGTCGTAAACAGTGTTAAACCTCAATTCAAATTCTACAGTTTTACTTATGTTCGTGTCATAAGTTTTACCTTACCCGAAAATGTGACAGGCCACTTCAGCTCTTTGCAAAATTGGCTATGTTTACACAAAGATATGTTTACACAAAGATTTGTTTAGTAACGTCGGAAACAATGGTAAAATTCTGATAGTATCTTGTAATAACTTCCTACATGCAAACTTCCATGCAACTGTCACGCTTGATTTGATAGGTTTGACCCTATAATTTTCTATGTCACTTGTACTTTTGGCATTTCAGTTTTGGTTCAATGATTGTGCAATTGACATCCAGTATAAATCCACGCGTGGAATAAGGAGCGCAGTCATGCATTGCTATAGCTAAAGAAAACTCTTTGAGTATGTAATTCTGATAATGCAACTGTATGAGGATTATTAAAAAAATTTAGGTAAAGTATATATCCGTTTTGGAAGTGGCTGGACTTTGAGGCTACAGATCCCGTACCGTACCTCTAGAGTCTGAGGATAGAAGTCAGACTGTCCGGTACCAGATCTCTAGGCATTTCTGTTGTGCCCCACTTCTTGTTCAATTTTGGGACACATCCATGTTTGCAAATGTGTTGCCCTGTACACATGCATCTGTCACAGAAACAGAATGGCTCATTATGGATCTACTCTTTCGAGTTAGTATTTGTACCAAGCTACAGAGTTAATCTGTAGATGGTTTTTTTTTTTTGGTTTTACGGCCCTTTCAGGATTATTTCACTCATCCCTCATATCGAGGCAATTGTTAATCAGAGGTGTGGCGAAAGCCGGAGTACCCTGAAAAAAAAAATCGTCTGACCTTCTGTTGCAGAACTTGGCGTCTCACATGTGACCCGAGCGAGGCTCAATCCACATCGGTGAGAGACCTAATAATTTAGTAGGTATTTAGACAGCATTTACCCATCAGGGTTTTGCATTACGA
Organism: Lucinisca nassula; assembly: GCA_963580285.1. Lineage (NCBI taxonomy): Eukaryota > Metazoa > Mollusca > Bivalvia > Lucinida > Lucinidae > Lucinisca > Lucinisca nassula. The sequence goes on from OY757020.1 coordinate 66,964,394, forward strand.
AAACACCTATACAAATAGATTGCCAATTTTTTTGCCAAAAATTAGAAATTTTAAGATGAAAAATGTGATATTTTTCTTATTTCTGCTCAAAACATAGATTGTGAGGACTCGATAGAACCGCCCCGACGAGGCGGTTCTATCGAGTACCCAGAATCTATGTTTTTGAGCAGATATAAGAAAAATAATGTATACCACCTTAAACCCCAGTTTTACTATATAAAAGTAGGGTATGAGGGGGGGGGGAAGGTATAATTTGAGGACTTTTACTGGAGGACCAGAGGACTGAGGACCAAGTCCTCTAGAGGACCAGGGGTATAATTTGAGGACCAAATACAGGAGGACCAGTGCTTTTATGGCTATGATAATTGAAGATAATTACTGTTTATTGAAATGACACCTACTGGTATGGTATATCACCTCATGGGCATATACTTGTATACAGAAAAAAAGAAAAATAAAATTAAATAAAATGAAAAAAATGTTATTATGCTCAGGAAATTTTTCACCATAGAATTTTATCTGATAAAAATATTTAGTTGAAATTAGAATTTCTCTACTTTCTATATACTTGATATAATCTATCTGTTATTTTTTTAATTCACAAACTGCATGATGAACAGTGAAGATCCTGATCAGACGGCATCTTGCTACTCTTTTAAAAATGTTCACTTGGAATTAGAATTTCTATACTATACATGTACTTAATATAAGCTATCTGTTAAATTCACAAACTGCATGATGAACAGTGAAGATCCTGATCAGACGGCATCTTGTTACTCTTTTAAAAATGTTCACTTGAAATTAGAATTTCTCTACTTTCAATATACATGTACTTAATATAAGCTATCTGTTAAATTCACATACTGCATGATGAACAGTGAAGATCCTGATCAGATGGCATCTTGTTACTCTTTAAAAATGTTCACTTAAAATATTAGAATTTCTCTACTTTCAATATACATGTACTTAATATAATCTACCTGTTAAATTCACAAACTGCATGATGAACAGTGAAGATCCTGATCTGATGGCTTATCTGGAGCTAAACTGTTTGCAAATGTAGGGATTGTCTTGTTCAGCGGGCCAAGTGGAAAAAAATAAATAAATTAAAGGAAAGCATGCAATAAAGAAATTCTTCACCCTATAAATAAATGAAATATATATTAGGCATTGTGTTACTCTGTTAAAAAGGTATGTTCTGTTCTAATGGAAATTTCTCTACTAGGAAACAAAAAAGTACCAAAAAAAACAACAACAGTTATTTACTTAATTTATTATTATTATTATTTTTATTTTGTAGGACAATTTGGCCAAATTAATTTTTTCCTAGTGGTTTTATCTATTCCTATTCTATCAGTCATTTTATTACTTACTGGTAATGGCATTTTATATATATATTATTTTTAAGACTGCCAAGTATTACATTCAGAGCAATATATGAAAAAAACAACAACAAAAAAAAAACAAAAAAAAAAAAAAAAACGATTAATCTTATATCTTAAGCACCAAGCATTACCTCATAGATGGCATTCATTTTTTTTTCTTTTGTTTGTTTTCAGAGAATAACATTTCCATAGGACTCATATATGAAAAATGCTAAACAAGATTTTCTTTGACAAGTAAAGAAAAAGGCTTGAAATTGTAATGGTTGTGATTGACAGTTTAGTTGTTATTTGTAGGTGGAGCTTATCTTATTGTAGGTGGGGCAAAGTTACATATTATAACCAATGGCTGTAAGCCTATGATTGGGTTGAAATTTTGCAAATAATTGAAAGTCTTCATTTTTGAAATGTGTTGTTAGATCTTTCAGAAGCATTTTTTCTAAGTATTTTGGATTGTTAATTAGGGACTTATTTATTATTAATTTTCTTAAGTTGAGCTGAAAAGTGAAAAAAAAATGTGACCTTCCATTGCAGTACTCACATAGGACCCATAAATAAGCATTTATTTAATTAATTAATAATGTTTTTTATTATTTATTTTATTTTATCAAGGAAAAATGAACCTGGGGGAAAAAGATCTTAGTCACCCAAGTGAGAAGGTGTCATCAGGTGAACATGTCCATAAAATTAACACCGCCCCACCACCCCTAAAAACACCTTATAGAGAAAACTAGGGTTTACAGGGGCATACATTATCTTTCTTATTACTGCTCCAAGAAGTAGGTCATGGGTTCTAGTTAGAACCACCTCAACAAGGCAGCAACCTATGTCTGCAGTATAAATTATAAAAATATCAAAGATTTTCAAAAAAGTAGCCATTTTGGAGATGTAAAAAATGCACTATGTCGCATGTGTGTGCTATTGCAGTTTCTTCCACAGACTTAAAACTGACATTTTCCTTTTATTGGGGACAGTCTTCTCATTTCGTCTGCAAGCATAGAATGTGTGTGCTCATTAGACCAAGGTTGTTCTAAAAAGTGTAACTCAGGAGTACCTAAATCACGGAATAAGTGGGATTTATAAGGGTGATCATTACATCCACTTAAGAAACTATTAGGTAAAAGGGTAACAAACTGGGCAGCTATTGTCTTCAATATCTTCATGTTTTAACCCATTTTGTACTGAATGGAATCTTCCACTTTATATATAGCACAAGTCCATTTCAAAATTTAGGGGTTCTTCAAAATTATTTGGAAAACGGCTGAACTTTTGGCAAACAGTGTAGGCTCTGATCAGATGCTGCAGAACGTGGCATCTGATCTTGGCCTGCACTGTTTGCTAATAACCGGTTTTGAGATTTCTGATACAAAAATGAGTTAATGTGCATAATCATTCCTCAACAGTGTGTGGCAAGCCATTATGGTATGATAACTTTATAAAACTTAGCATTTGATAAAACATCAGAATATAGAACTTTTAAATCAGTGTAGCTGAACATTTTAATTAACAACAATCATGTTAATTAAATTAATTTATACAACCATATTTTTTTGCAACAAAACTTCTCTAAAGACTTTTCTACACCTCCCTCTGATTAACGATCAGCTCGATATGAGTGAAATAATATTGAATGGGCCATACCCTCCTCCCCCCCCCCCCCCCCCCCCCCCCCCCCCCCCCCCCCCGTGAACCTTTAGGTATAGCAGGAGCTGCTTTTGTTGAATTTTGTGTGAGATAATCAGCATCAATGTGATACCATGTCCATGCAATTGAAAAGTTTTATTATTTAAACTCAATTCAGTGAACATTAAGTATGTAGAAAATAGAGAAATTCTAATTTCAACGAAACATTTTTAATAAGAGTAACAAGATGCCAAAAATTTATTTACAACACACCCGTGCGTCATAATGCATTTTTTTACATCTCCAAAACGGCCAATTTTCTGATGAAAATTTGTGCTATTATTCTTATTTATACTCGAAACAGATTGTTGGTGCTCATTAGAACTGCCTCATTGAGGTGGTTCTAACGAGTACCAACAACCTATGTCTAGGAGCAGAAATAAGGAAAATGATGTATACCCCCTAAACCCCAGTTTTCTCTATATAAAGTGGGGTGTAAGGGGTGTTCATTTCATGGACTTGTTAGCGTGATGAAATAATTCTATGGTGAAAAATCTCTGAGCATTAAACAGTTTAGCTCCAGATAAGCCATCTGATCAGGATTTTCACTGTTCACCTTGCAGTCTGTGAATTTAACAGGTAGATTATAAAGTAGAGAAATTCAAATTTCAAGTAAACATTTGAAAAGAGTAACAAGATGCCAAAAGTCATCATATTTACAAGTCCGTGTAATGAACACCCCTCTTAACCCCACTTTATATAGCGAACATTGGGGTTTACAGGGGTACATTATTTTTCTTATTTCTGCTCCAAAACATAGGTTGTGAGTAGTCGTTTGAAACGCCTCATTTAGGTGGTTCTAACAAGCACCCATAACCTATATTTGGAGTATTAATAAGAAAAATATCACAAGTTTTCATCAGGAAAAATACCATTATGGTAACATGTAAGAATGCTCTATGTCATAGGGAAATGTTATCTTAATGATATTTCATATAATTCTATGGTGAAAAATTTCTGAGCATAACAACACGTTAGTTCCAAATAAGCCATCTGATCAGGATCTTCACTGTTGATCTTGCAGTTTGTGAATTTAACAGATAGCTTATATTAAGTACATGTATATTGAAAGTGGAGAAATTCTAATTTCAAGTGAACATTTTTAAAAGTGTAGCAAGATGCGCCATCTGATCAGGATCTTCACTGTTTATCATGCAGTATGTGAATTTAACAGATAGCTTATATTAAGTACATGTATATTGAAAGTAGAGAAATTCTAATTTCAAGTGAACATTTTTAAAAGAGTAACAAGATGCCGTCTGATCAGGATCTTCACTGTTCATCATGCAGTTTGTGAATTTAACAGATAGCTTATATTAAGTACATGTAAATTGAAAGTGGAGAAATTCTAATTTCAGGTGAACATTTTTAAAAGAGTAACAAGATGCCGTCTGATCAGGATCTTCACTGTTCATCATGCAGTTTGTGAATTTAACAGATAGCTTATATTAAGTACATGTATATTGAAACTAGAGAAATTCTAATTTCAAGTGAACATTTTTAAAAGAGTAACAAGATGCCGTCTGATCAGGATCTTCACTGTTCATCATGCAGTTTGTGAATTTAACAGATAGCTTATATTAAGTACATGTAAATTGAAAGTGGAGAAATTCTAATTTCAGGTGAACATTTTTAAAAGAGTAACAAGATGCCGTCTGATCAGGATCCTCACTGTTCGTCATGCAGTTTGTGAATTTAACAGACAGCTTATATTAAGTACATGTATATTGAAAGTAGAGAAATTCTAATTTCAAGTGAACATTTTTAAAAGAGTAACAAGATGCGCCATCTGATCAGGATCTTCACTGTTCATCATGCACTATGTGAATTTAACAGATAGCTTATATTAAGTACATGTATATTGAAAGTAGAGAAATTCTATTTTCAAGTGAACATTTCGAAAAGAGTAACAAGATGCCGTCTGATCAGGATCTTCAGTTTGTGAATTAAAAAAATAACAGATAGATTATATCAAGTATATAGAAAGTAGAGAAATTCTAATTTCAACTAAACATTTTTTATCAGAGTAACAAGATGCCAAAAATAGATTTCATAAAATTCTTTGGTGAAAAATTTCCTGAGCATAATAACACGTTTTTCCTTTTTTAGCTCACCGTCACGTAGTGACGAGGTGAGCTTTTGGGATCACTTTTTGTCCGTCGTGCGTCCGTGCGTGCGTGCGTGCGTCCGTGCGTCCGTGCGTAAACAATTTCTTTAAACAACATCTCCTCCTAAACCACTGATCGGATTTTGACCAAACTTCACAGGAATGATCCTTAGGTGGTCCCCTTTCAAAGTTGTTCAAATGGTTCCGGTCCGTTGCACATCTAGGTCACAGGAGCCAAAAACAGATTTTTTTCACCAAAAACTTAAAAAATCTTCTTCTCTGAAACCCCAAGGCCCAGGTCTTTGATATTTGGTATGAAGCTTCACCTAGTGGACCCCTACCAAGATTGTTCAAATTATAGTGCTGGGGCCAAAAATGCCCCCGCCCTGGGGCCCTTTGGTTTTACATAGGCTTATATAGGGAAAATCTTTAAAAATCTTCTTCTCTGAAACAACAAGGCCCAGGTCTTTGATATTTGGTATGAAGCTTCATCTAGTGGACCCCTACCAAGATTGTTCAAATTATAGTGCTGGGGTCAAAATGCCCCCGCCCCGGGGCCCTTTGGTTTTACATAGGCTTATATAGGGAAAATCTTTAAAAATCTTCTTCTCTGAAACCACAAGGCCCAGGAATTTGATATTTGGTATGAAGCTTCATCTAGTGGACCCCTACAAAGATTGTTCAAATTTTAGTGCTGGGACAAAAAGTGCCCCCGCCACGGGGCCCTTTGGTTTTACATAGGCTTATATAGGAAAATCTTTAAAAATCTTCTTCTCGGAAACCACAAGGCCTAGGTCTTTGATATTTGGTATGAAGCTTCATCTAGTGGACCCCTACTTAGATTGTTCAAATTTTAGTGCTGGGACAAAAAATGCCCCCGCCACAGGGCCCTTTGGTTTTACATTGGCTTATATAGGGAAAATCTTTAAAAATCTTCTTCTCTGAAACCACAAGGCCCAGGTCTTTGATATTTGGTATGAAGCTTCATCTAGTGGACCCCTACCAAGATTGTTCAAATTATAGTGCTGGGGCCAAAAATGCCCCCACCCCGGGGCCCTTTGGTTTTACATAGGCTTATATAGGGAAAATCTTTAAAAATCTTCTTCTCTGAAACAACAAGGCCCAGGTCTTTGATATTTGGTATGAAGCTTCATCTAGTGGACCCCTACCAAGATTGTTCAAATTATAGTGCTGGGACAAAAAATGCCCCCGCCACGGGGCCCTTTGGTTTTACATTGGCTTATATAGGGAAAAATCTTTAAAAATCTTCTTCTCTGAAACCACAAGGCCCAGGACTTTGATATTTGGTATGAAGCTTCATCTAGTGGACCCCTACCAAGATTGTTCAAATTATAGTGCTGGGACAAAAAATGCCCCCGCCACGGGTCCTTTGGTTTTACATTGGCTTATATAGGGAAAATCTTTAAAAATCTTCTTCTCTGAAACAACAAGGCCCAGGTCTTTGATATTTGGTATGAAGCTTCATCTAGTGGACCCCTACCAAGATTGTTCAAATTATAGTGCTGGGACAAAAAATGCCCCCGCCACGGGGCCCTTTGGTTTTACATAGACTTATATAGGGAAAATCTTAAAAAATCTTCTTCTCTGAAACCACAAGGCCCAGGACTTTGATATTTGGTATGAAGCTTCATCTAGTGGACCCCTACCAAGATTGTTCAAATTATTGTGCTGGGGCAAATAATGCCCCCGTCCCGGGGCCCTTTGGTTTTACATAGGCTTATATATGTGAAATCTTTAAAAATCTTCTTCTCTGAAACCGCTAGGCCCAGGTCTTTGATATTTGATGTGTAGCTTCATCTAGTGGACCTTTGCCAAGATTGTTCAAATTATAGCCTTTGTTGATGTTTGGTATGAAGCTTCACCTTTAAGACCTCCCTCAACATTATGCACATTAAAGCCCTGGGGCCAATAATGGCCCTCTCTGGGGCCCACTTGTTACACTATGGATCAGGTGAGCGATCCAGGGCCATCATGGCCCTCTTGTTTTTTTCCCCCCTTTTTTTCTGTATATATGCCCATGAGGTGATATACCATACCAGTACGTGTCATTTTCAATAAACAGTAATTATCTTCAATTATCATAGCCATCATATGGCTTATTAAAGCACTGGTCCTCCTGTATTTGGTCCTCAAATTATACCCCTGGTCCTCTAGAGGACTTGGTCCTCAGTCCTCTGGTCCTCCAGTAAAAGTCCTCAAATTATACCTTCCCATGAGGGGGTCAAAATTATATAGGCGTGTTCTCGAAATGGTAAGGCCCTGGTACATAATTTTAAGATGACTATTACAAACCTGCTTTATCAGATTATAGGAGGAAGAGTATCTCAAATGCCTGGTCATTTTGTATGAAAGTCTTGAAACTAGCCATATAAATTGCGCGCTAGGGGGTTAAATTCTAACCAGTATCCACAATCTGCCGGTATGTTTTTGAGTAGAAATAAGAAAAAAATGTATACATACCCCTGTAAACCCCATTTTTAGCTCACCAGAGCCGAAGGCTCCGGGGGAGCTTATAGGATAGGCAGTTGTCCATCGTCTGCGTCTGCATCCATCAACACTTTCAAACAACATCTCCTCTGAAGCCACTGGGCCAATTGGGCCAAAATTTTATCTGTAGCATCCTTAGGCTGGGGGATTGAAAGTTGGTGTTTTTTTATGAAAATGGGCTCATTAGTTTGGTTGCTATGGCAACTTAGAGTTAAGAGTTTCCATAGACTTATAATGGGGTAAATTGAAAAATGGCATTAACTGCCAAGCCATTGCAGATATTTTGACAAAACTTTCATAAAAGTGTACCTAATGCAATCTACTATCTGCCATGTGATTTTAGGCCTACTGCTCATTTTTGCTGGTTGCTATGGTAATCAAAATGAAAAAAATAGAAAAAAAAATACTTAAAAAATCATCTCCTCAGAAACCATATGTTCATTGGGGCTGAGACTTTATGGAAATATTCACCATATTTGCCTTTACAGGTTTTGTGTTTTTTTTTTTTTTTTTATTAAATTTGGCCTTTCAGTTTTGTTGCTATGGCAACTTAAAGTTTCCATTGACTTATAATGAGGAAAATTGAAAAATGGCATTTACTGCCAAGTCATTGCAGATATTTTGACAAAACTTTCATAGAAAGGTTCCTTGAGTAAACTTCCATCAGTCATATGCTTTTATGTCAACCTGGGGGTCCCCTAGGTTGTGCCGGGGCCATACCCTGCCCCCTCAACTTCATAAAATGTCTTATATCTAAGAAACCTTACAGATCCCAACCCCTAAACCATATATATATATATATATATATTCTTGTTCCTTATGACAAGATGCATCAAGTGACACTAACCTGGGGGTCCCCAGGGATGTGCTGGGGACATGCCCCACCCCCTCCACTTCATGAAATACCATTTATCTCAGAAACCATTCAGATCTCCACCCCTAAACCATATAATTTATATTCTTGTTCCTTATGATAAGAAGCACTCAGTTACACCAACCTGGGGGTTCCCCGGGATGTGCTGGGGCTATTCCCCACCCCCTCCACTTCATAAAAAGCCCAATATCCCAGAAACCTTACAGATCCCCACCCCTAAACCATATAGCGGGTATATTCTCGTTCCTTATGATAAGTCACATTCAGTGACACCAACCTGGGGATTCCCCGGGATGTGCCGGGGCCATGCCCAACCCCCTCTGCTTCATAAAAGGCCAAATATTCCAGAAACCTTTCAGATCCCCACCCCTAAACCATATATATTCTTATTCCTTATGATAAGACACATTCAGTGACACCACGGTCCCTGCCCATAGGGGCTTGAAGAAATATATGGGCTGCATGATGCTTCCATGCAGAGCTTTGGTTGGTTGATTTGAGGTTTAACGTCCCCGTCAACACTGTAAAGGTCATTTTGGAGATGTTGCTTCCAATTTTGTGGGACTTTTACCCGACATTGAGATGAAATGACATCTCAAGCCCTGTCGCCCAATGAAACCAATAGAGTTTATTAGCATGGACGGTCCGCCTCGAACCGCGGTTCCTGGACAGGCTTAGATCCTCTAAGCGGTTTACCAGTACTAGTGAGCGGGCCGGATTTAGCTCTGCGTGGAAGCATCATGCAGCCCATATATTTCTTCAAGCCCCTATGGGCGGGGGCCATCCATGCAGAGCTGAATCGGGCCCGCACACTAGTACTGGTAAACCGCTTAGAGGATCTAAGCCTGTCCAGGAACCGCGGTGCGAGGCGGACCGTCCATGCTAATAAAAAATAGAAGTAAAACAAAGATCAGGTATTGATACAATTAACTTACCCCATCCACAAAAGACACCAAAGGGAAAGAAATACAAATATTAAGCGACCAGACCATAATGGAAACCTAAACAAAGGAAGGCCATATGGACAGTTACTTTCCCACAAAATGGCCATATGGCCATCCAAAATTAAAAGACACAAGTGATACACACAGTAAGTAACAAACAACAACATAAATAAATCGCCACGGAAGAGCCGCCTTGGAACGGTCAGTGGAAGATTTCCACTGGGGGGCTTAAATCGATTTTACGTGGCCACAATCCTCGCCCTTACTTCCGTCGCGATTTAGACAAATAATTTGTTCAGTCCGCATGAAGGCCTCCTAACTCATCAGTGCAACATCTCCGTGAACACAGAAATCAAAGAACCACAGAGGTGAGACAACGGTGAGGACTCGACAGCAAGAAACCACTGAAATGCTGGAGCAAAAGAAAACCAACAGTTAGACTCCGATGAGCCCGACCAGAGACAGAGCATCAGGCACCAACCAACATTATCTCTTTAATTTTCAATAAGCCTTTACGTTGGAGCCGTCATAGAATCTGAGGCCTGACCCACCGGCGTGCAATTAAAGAGGGAAGCAAAGTTGCCAACCGTGATTGGGTTAACTACCATGCATGCAGTCTGTCGTATAATATCCATGTTGTACCCAATCTTTTTATGTCGAAGAATGATTTTACGAAATTGGGTGCTGAAGTCATTGCGGTTATATATTTTTCTGAATTTATATACTAATTCACCATAAAATTCGGGTTCCGATAGACCTTGTTGCAGAAGAGATTTAAGTCCAATATTGAATTTTGAAATTAAATGAGAATGGCGTCTATAAAATTTTGAAAAGGCTTTGCGTAGTTTATGGTACCGATAACCCTGATTAAGGAGTTTAGCCGTCAATAATTTATTACGAGTGTTGAAGTCAGTTACATGACTACACACTCTAGCAAATCGAATTAATTGCGAAATATAAATGCCATAGGATGGCGCACGAGGAACATCACCATCCAAAAAAGGAAAATTTACAATCTCAAAATCAAAGTCATCACGTTTATCATAAATTTTGCACGAAACAAATCCATCTACAATAGATAGATGTAAATCCAAAAACGGGGCCTCGGTATCAGAAGAATTTGCTTTATTTAACTGAAGTTCTAGGGGGTAAATCTGACTGATCAAACCATCAAAATAGGTATTATCAATATTTAATAAATCATCTAAATATCTAGAAGTAGAGCTAAAAGCTTCAATAATTTCAGATTGGTTATCAATGGAAAGCGACAAAATGAAGTCTCTTTCATAACAATACAAGAACAGATCAGCCACAAGAGGTGCGCAATTAGTACCCATCGGAATACCCACAATTTGTCTAAATAACTTAGTACCGAATCTAATATAAATATTGTCAAGTAGAAAGGTGAGGGCATCACACACTTTCTGACATGACCAAAGTGTATAATTCTTATGCTCTTTAGAAGTGAAAAATGCATTTCTGACATTACATGCAAGAAAGAGAGAATCTTCTCTGTGAAAAGCCCATTCAATTAAATCATTAAGCTTTTCTTTTATAAGATTATGAGGAAGTGTAGTGTAAAGAGTGGAAAAATCGTAGGTAGACAGACTAGAAGCACGAAACTGTCTAGATTTCAATTTATTTAAAACCTCATTCGAATTTTTTATAGACCAAAACAGATTTCTTCCTGATCTTTCAAAGACTTTATCACAATATTTGGTCTCATTGGGCGACAGGGCTTGAGAAGTCATTTCATCTCAATGTCGGGTAAAAGTCCCACAAAATTTGAAGCAAGGTCTCCAAAATGACCTTTACAGTGTTGACGGGGACGTTAAACCTCAAATCAAACAAATAAACAAACAAACAAATCAGTGACACCAACCTAGGGGTCACCCAGGGCGCACCCGGGCCATGCTACACCCCTCGACTTCACAAAAGACCATATACATGTATCTTAGAAACTATTCAGAGCCCGCCCCTTAGCGATTTATATTCTTGTTCCCTATGATAAGATGCAATCAGAGACACCAGCATGGGGGTGCCCCGGGATGCCACAGGCCATGCCCCACCCCTTTACTTCATTAAAAGCCATATATCTCAGAAATCGTTCAGATCCCCACCCCTTAACCATACATGTTCTTGTTCCTTATGATATGACTCCACTTCATAATAGGTCATATATCTCAAAAACCATTCAAATCCCCAGCCCATAATCACATATTCTTGTTCATTGTTATTAGGCACATTCAGTCACCCCCGTCTTGGGGCTCCGCAGGGGTAATTTCTCTCCCATCCACTTCATAAAATGCCTCATAAAAATTATGTCAGAAACCATTCAGATTCCCACCCTTTAACCATATATATTCTTGGTCCGTATGATAAGACACATTCATTGACAACAATCTTGGACTTTTCCGTGATCTGCCATGCCCGAATCCCTCCACTGCTTAAAAGGCCTTACATCTTAGGAACCATACATATCCCCACCTCTAAACCATATATGTCTGTGTAATCCTTTTGATAAGATGCATTTAGTGACACCAACCAGGGCTCCATTGGGCCTCTACTTTATAAAACACCTAATATTTCAGATACAGTCCACGTGGGTGCTCATTTGGGTATGAGGTTTGTTTGGGAGGCTTTATAATTGGTAGATTAAAATCATATCATGTTAAAATACATGGCTGCCATTGGGCAGTAAGCACCTGAGCTCTGGTTTACTGAATTCGGCTCTTTGGTTTGTTTGCTATGGCAAATTAAGAGTTTCCATTGACTTATAATGGGGAAAATGAACAATGACATTTATGCCTTTCAAGATATTTTGTCAAAGTTTCATAGAAATGTTCCTGTAATAATGTTCTTATAGGCCTATTGTTGCCACAGATGGGAATTTGTCAATTGTTATCTGTTGTCCTGCAACAACACATTCATGTGACATCAGACCTCTGAAGACACTAGGCTGATTGGGTCCAAATTTTATCTGTAGCATCCTTGAGAGCAAGGCTTCCATGGTTAATTAAAATACACTGCTGCCAGTGGGCAGTGCCCCCCCCCCCCCTGAGCTCTGGTGAGCATAGTGGCCTATGGGCCTCTTGTTTCTATATTAAAGTAGGGTTACAGGAGCTCAAGTTTACATAGATGTGTTTTCATGATGGCTGCCACAAAAAATGCATCTGGAAATGTCACTTGCTGAATTTTCTTACTAAACACTTCAAATATATTTTTTGCATACAGACGAAAAGGTGTGGACCTGAACAGAGAAGAACAGTCTGATTTGCGGGTCCACAATCACCATTTGCAAAAACTGAAACAGCCAACAATTGTTGTGATCGGCATCTTATGGGTTGAATGGTATTTTTCAGTTTGAGACAGTATAGTCAGACCAAATATGAGCTCGGAAGCGACAGAAAGAACCCCACTAATTGTCAACACAAACATTTCAACCAACAGCACTGGCAATGGGGAACATCCCAAGACGCCTACAACTCCTGGCATGGGAGAATTCTCCTTCAAGAAGACAACTAAAAGAGATAAATTTTTTCTGGTGTCGATGAGTTTTGTCAATTTTTGTGCATCAGCTTGCTTCTCACTCTTGGCTCCATTTTTCCCAAAGGAGGTAGGTACACATAAATAGAGGATCTTACACAAGTGGTCATTTCATATGATATTTATGAAACGAGCCTTCGGCGAGTTTCATAAATATCATATGAAATGACCAGGAGCGTAAGATTCTATTTATTATCCCCACGTTTTTCAACGAAAAGTGGGGATATTGTTATCGCCTCAGTCCGTCCGTCTGTCTGTCTGTCCGTCTGTCTGTCCGGCTATCTCCTCCTAAACCGTTAGCCGGAATTCAACCAAATTTGGTATGCGAGTTGCTTACATGAATGGCTTGCGCAAGAGCACATTTTTTTTTTGTCCCCGCCCCCAGGGGCCCTGGGGAGGGGTCAAAAGGTCAAATTTTGACCTACTGTGGAGAAAACGTGGGGATTTGCGATGGCTTGCCATCGACTGCGCGCTCTAGTACAACTTTAAGTTGGAATTTTATCGCCTTTTAATTTGACAATTTTTCCACGAAAAATCCATTGTTGACACGGACGTCGTCATGACGTTACTTAATGTTATTACACATGTGGTCATACGGTTTTTATTACACAACGTTATCCACTTCTTATCAACGACGTCATATGATAACCTTTATATCTTAAAATTCCTAAAATTTCGGACACCTTGAGGACTTGCTGTAATTTTCCAGAAATGTTAACAAATTTGTTTCACAATCATGCAAGGAGTCCAAAAATTGCAGTCGGAATCGCAACCAATGTAGACCCTGATCTGACTGCTCCTCCAGCAGTCTGATCTGGGTCTGCACTGTTTGCACAGGCCTATGTGTCCCAATATTTAGGATCATTACGATAATACTCTGCATTATAACAGTTTTGAATTAATACTCTGCATTATAACAGTTTTGAATATACATGTACATCAAACACAGTCCATAGATGGATCTAAAACATGTATAGAATACACAGGAAAATGATCATAACTTCTAGGTACACTCACAACAGCAAGAGGGGTTATAGCTTTATATTAGAGAAACCGAGGTGCTCTACTTCCATCAAATTTAATCAGTTTTCACGCTTCCAAAATGGCTACTTTTCTGATCAAAATCCATGATATTTTTCTTATTTATACTGCAAACATAGGTTGTGGGTGCTCGATAGAACAGCCTCATTGAGGGGACTCTAGCGAGTACCCATAACTTCTGTCTTGGAGGAGAAATAAGAAAAATAATATATACCCCTGTAAACCCATTTTTATGCCCCCGCCATTCGAAGAATGGTGGAAAGGGCATATAGCGTTGCCCCTGTCCGTCCGTCCGTGCGTCCGAAACTTAAACGCAGTCAATAACTTCCTTATTTCATGATGGATTTTAAAATTACTCGGCAGAAATGTTAACCATAATGAGACGACGTGTCACGTGCAAAACCCAGGTCCGTACCTTCAAGGTCAAGGTCATACTTAGACGTCAAAGGCCAAAAAAAAGGGTCCGAAACTTAAACGCAGTCAATAACTTTCTTATTTCTGGATGGATTTTGAAATTACTTTGCAGAAATGTTAACCATAATGAGACGACGTGTCATGTGCAAAACCCAGGTCCGTACCTCCAAGGTCAAGGTCATACTTAGAGGTCAAAGGTCAAAAAAAGAGTCCGAAACTTAAACGCAGTCAATAACTTACTTATTTCGGGATGGATTTTGAAATTACTTTGAAGAAATGTTAACCATCATTAGACAATGTGTCACGTGCAAACCCAGATCAGTACCTCCAAGGTCAAGGTCATACTCAGAGGTCAAAGGTAAAAAAAATGGTCCAAAACTTCTATGGATGAATATGCACATAGACACATTTTCAGGCGGGGGCATCAGTGTCCTATGGACGCATTTCTAGTCTCTATTTAAAGTGGGGTTTATGGGGGTGTTCATTTCACGACTTGTTCACATGATACATATATAGGTGGAACAGTCTGTCAGAGCATGAAGGGTAAATTGCTTCAAACTAAGTATAGGTATACACCAGCAAGAAATATGCAGAAATAAGAAATATTAAATGTTGATACCCCTATATCATTAATGAATAATTGTGTCCCTCAGACTTTGATTATTTAATTAGGCAAATAAGTTAATAGACTTACATTTTTGGCATGAATGTAACTTTTGCAAAAGTTGCTATCATTTTTAGCTCACCGTCACGTAGTGACGAAGTGAGCTTTTGGGATCACTTTTTGTCCGTCGTCCGTCGTGCGTCCATGCGTAAACAATTTCTTCAAACGACATCTCCTCCTAAACCACTGATCGGATTTTGACCAAACTTCACAGGAATGATCCTTAGGTGGTCCCCTTTCAAAGTTGTTCAAATGGTTCCGGTCCGTTGCACATATAGGTCACAGGAGCCAAAAATAGATTTTTTTCACCGAAAACTTAAAAAATCTTCTTCTCTGAAACCGCAAGGCCCAGGTCTTTGATATTTGGTATGAAGCTTCATCTAGTGGACCCCTACCAAGATTGTTCAAATTATAGTGCTGGGGCCAAAAATGCCCCCGCCCTGGGGCCCTTTGGTTTTACATGGGCTTATACAGGGAAAATCTTTAAAAATCTTCTTCTCTGAAACTGCAAGGCCCAGGTCTTTGATATTTGGTATGAAGCTTCATCTAGTGGACCCCTACCAAGATTGTTCAAATTATAGTGCTGGGGCGAAAATTGCCCCCGCCCCGGGCCCTTTGGTTTTACATGGGCTTATATAGGGAAAATCTTTAAAAATCTTCTTCTCTGAAACTGCAAGGCCCAGGTCTTTGATATTTGGTATGAAGCTTCATCTAGTGGACCCCTACCAAGATTGTTCAAATTATAGTGCTGGGGCGATAAATGCCCCCGCCCCAGGGCCCTTTGGTTTTACATGGGCTTATATAGGGAAAATCTTTAAAAATCTTCTCCTCTGAAACTGCAAGGCCCAGGTCTTTGATATTTGGTATGAAGGTTCATCTAGTGGACCCCTACCAAGATTGTTCAAATTATAGTGATGGGGCCAAAAATGCCCCCGCCCTGGGGCCCTTTGGTTTGCATAGGCCATTACCATTTTAGGTTAACTGTAAAAGCAAACTGTCTGACTGGCCTGGGTAGATGTCTAGCATAGTGCCACATAGGGAAAATCTTTAAAAATCTTCTTCTCCGAAACCGCAAGGCCCAGGCCTTTGATATTTGGTATGAAGCTTCATCTAGTGGACCCCTACCAAGATTGTTCAAATTATAATGCTGGGTCCAAAAATGGCCCGCTTTGGGGCCCTTTGGTTTTACATGGGCTTATATAGGGAAGATCTTTAAAAATCTTCTTCTCTGAAACCGTTAGGCCCAGGTCTTTGATATTTGGTATGAAGCTTCACCTAGTGGACCTCTACCAAGATTGTTCAAATTATAGTGCTGGGGCCAAAAATGCCCCCGCCCTGGGGCCCTTTGGCTTTTACATGGGCTTATATTGGGAAGATCTTTAAAAATCTTCTTCTCTGACACTGCAAGGCCCAGGTCTTTCATATTTGGTATGAAGCTTCATCTAGTGGACCCCTACCAAGATTGTTCAAATTATAGTGCTGGGGCTAAAAATGCCCCCCGCTCCGGGGCCCTTTGGTATTACATAGACTTATATTGGGAAAATCTTGAAAAATCTTCTTCTCTGAAACCAGAAGGCCTAGGTCTTTGATATTTGGTATGAAGCTTCATCTAGTGGACCTCTATCAAGATTGTTCAAATTATAGCCCTGAGACCAAAAACGCCCCTGACTCGGGGCCCTTTGGTTTAACATAGACTTATATAGGGAAAATCTTTAAAAATCTTCTTATGTGAAACCACAAGGCCTAGGTCTTTGATAATTGGTGTGAAATTATATCTAGTGGACCTCTATCAAGATTGCTCAAATTATAGCCCTGGGGCCAAAAATGCCCCCGCGCCGAGACCCTTTGGTTTTACATAGACTTATATAGGGAAATGTTTAAAAATCTTCTTCTCTGAAACCTTAAGGCCCATGTCTTTGATATTTGGTATGGAGCTTCATCTAGTAGACCTCTACCAAGATTGTTCAAATTAGAGCCCCCGCCCCGGGGCCCTTTGGTTTTACATAGACTTATATATAGAGATAATCTTTGAAAATCTTCTTCTCTGAAACAGCAAGGCCCAGGTCTTTGATGTTTGGTGTGAAGCTTCATCTAGTGGACCTCTATCAAGATTGTTTAAATTATGGCCCTGAGGCCAAAAATCCCCCCGCCCTGGGGCCATTTGGTTTTACATAGGCTAATGTAGGGAATATCTTTAAAAAATCTTCTTCTCTGAAACCCCAAGGCCCAGGTCTTTGATATTTGGTGTGTAGCTTCATCCAGTGGACCATTGCCAAGATTGTTCAAATTATAGCCTTTGTTGATATTTGGTATGAAGCTACATTTTTAGACTTCCCTTAACATTATGCACATTGTAGCCCTGGGGTCAATAATGGCCCTCCCCGAGGCCCACTTGTTACTCTATCATATGGATCAGGTGAGCGATCCGGGGCCATCATGGCCCTCTTGTTTAAGCAAAAAAGAGATGAATTTCAAGACTCGGAGTAAGAAGTATACGCCAAAAATATCTATTTGTATTAGAATCCTCTCCATGGCCTCGTGTTTAAAGGGCCAACTCAGCATTGTGGATGTGTGTATGTGTGTGAATTCGGGTTTAACGTAGCTTTCAACAATTTTTCAGTCATATCATGACTGTGTCTGGTTGAAAGAGAGATCGCAATGCTCACTTTTATAGTGCTGCCTCACTGAAGTATCATGTCCCAGACACATTACATGATACCACACCCAGTCACATTATCCTGACACTGGGTCGACCAGTCCTAGCTCTACCCCGTAAATCTGAGTGCCAAGCGAGGAGCAACTAGTACCATTTTTAACGACTTTGGTATGTCATAGCCCAGGATCGAACCCGTGACCTCCCGTTCCCCGGAGCGGACAGTCGCCGGACACTCTACCAACTGAGCTGTCGGGGCCGGTCAGCATTGTGGGTTAGTGAGGCTCGAACCAAAGTGGTGATAGACCTAATTAATGATTAAGAGTCAGCGCTATTAACCAATAGGCCCGTGGAGCTGACAGTCATCAGAGTTTTTCTTTTAAATAAAGCATCGACATTGGGTCAGTTGTCAGAGTAGGCTTCAGATAATGGTCCTGAACAGTGGCTTAGATTATTTTGTTTAACACTTTAATTACTGTATTTTAGGCAAACAGTGTAGACCCAGATCAGATGCAACATCTTGTGGCATCTGATCTGGGTCCGCACTGTTTGCCTAACCAAACACAAATGTCCAGTCTAGGTTCTTTACACAACTCCCTGACATCACAATGGCAATAACAGGGTGGATATAAATAACCGTTACCTGGATTTCATACAAATGAGTGACAGTCATGTGGTTATTCGCAAGGTAACTCAGATTCTGTATAGTAACATTGGCTGTATTGATAAACAGTTGACCCACTAACAGGTTTCCCTGGCAGAATGATTACATGTATTTATGTTGAGTATTTGTACCCAATAAAGGGTTTCACTGGCAGAATGATTACATGTATTTGTGTACTTTATTTTCAGGCAGGTATCAAAGGAGCCAGCCCTACTGTTGTTGGATTTATTTTTGGTACATTTGAACTCGTAATTGTGCTGTCTTCACCCATTTTTGGAAATTTTGTAAGTACTTCAGAAGAGACATGTTCTATGTTTTACTTAATTTAATAACGTGTTAAGAGTGAAGCCAGAGCCAAGGTATCACCAACAGAGCTTTCTCCATCAAACCATTCTTCATCACTTGAACAAGTCATTGAAATGAAAAAAACTTTATATAGAGAAAACTGGGGTTTTATGGGGGTAGGCTCGTGGGTCAGGCCTCAGATTCTATAACGGTTCCAAAGTAAAGGCTTATGTTGGTTGGTACCTGGTGCTCTGCCTCTGAATTGGGCCCATCAAAGTATGTTGGTTTTCTTTTGCTCGAGCATTTCAGTGGTTTCTTGCTGTCTAGTCCTCACCGTTGTTTCATCTCTGTGGTTGTTTGATTTTTGTGTTCACGGAGATGTTGCACTGATGAGTTAGGAGGCCATCATGCGGACTGAACAAATTATTTGTCTTAAGCGCGACGGAAATAAGGGCGAGGATTGTGGCCACGTAAAATTGTTATGGTTTGTCTTTGGGTGTTTGTGTCGCTTGTGTTGTTTTGTTTTGGATAGCCTATTGGCCATTTTGTGGGAAAGTAACTGTCCTTTTGGCTTTCCGCTATTGATGTTTCCATTAGGGTGTGTTGTTTCATGTTTGTCTTTCTTTCCCTTTGGTGTCTCTGATGGGAGCTATGGGTTAATTGTATCGATTCCTGATCATTGCCTCCACTTCTACTTTGTTTGCTTAACTCTTATCATGCTGTTCACGACAATCCCTATCTTTGGAAACAGTGTAGATCCAGATCAGATGGCTTCTGAAGAAGCCATCTGATCAGGATCGACACTGTTTGACATGAAGGTTATGGATTTGTAAGAATAAATTACATGAAGTAATCTGATTGGTTCAAAGTCAGAAATGGGTGTGGCTAAACTGAATATTCAGCAAGATAAGGGTTAACAAAGGTGGCTACCATTTTAGGTTAACTGTAAAAGCAAACTGTGTGACTGGCCTGGGTAGATGTCTAGCATAGTGCCACATAGGGAACCATATCAGGGAAAATTGGGGGATAATTTTCCTTATTTCTTGTTAGAAATCTTTTGTTTTGGGTACTTTTCAGTTCTAATATTTGCCCACAACAAGTATTTTATCCAATAGATAAGATTCTAATGCACTTGCATCTATATATAGGTAACGTGACATCTGATTGGATAATGTCCAAAAAATTTGTGATAGTCTACTCTTAGATATACTGTCGGACACCTGACTTCATCACTTCAGCGGTTTTATGGCCACAAATTCATCACTTCATCGGTTTTACGGTTGCAAATTCCGTTTTAAGGCTCTTGTGTAAAACAAAATTTTCAGCCATTAAACAACCGGTTTACCTTCTTGAATAACAATTTTGAACACAGTTATCTCAAAAATAATCATCCCAAAATTACCCTTATTACTTTTCCCTTTCTAATACTATGTGTAGGCTTCACAATTTATACACTAGTCTCTGTTTCAGATATCTCAGATAGGATGTAAATTTATGTATATTTCTGGAATTATGGTCTGTGGAAGCTGTGCCATATTATTTGGGTAAGTTGAAAGATTTTACAAATAAAATCGCACAAGACAATGATTAATTGGGCTGTGCCTAGTGAAAGTGGGTCTGTGAGTGTGTGTGGCCAGTGAAGATTAATCAGACTGTGGGGATATACAGTCTTATTATGCTCCCCGAAGAATTTCGGGGGAGCATATAGTCGCCGCTTCGTCCGTGAATCCGTCCGTCCGTGCATCCGTCCCGCTCTTGTCAGCGCGAATTCTCAGAAACTACTGGGCGGATTTCAGTGAAACTTCATGGGACTATTAAGTATCGAAGGTGGATGTGCATATCACCTGCGTGTTTTGGTTCGATGATTTTTCCAACAGTTATGGCCCTTTGATGAATTCTGCATGAATAGATAGGGTACTGTTCATGTCCACGCGAATTCTCAGCAACTACTTGCAGAAATTGAAGAAACTTCAATGGAACCTTAAGCAGCAATAGAGGATGCGCATATTATCCGTGCTAGCTGGTTAGATGATTCGTCACAGAGTTATGGTACTTTGTTTAAAGCTGCAGTGGTAGGTCTCTGTGGCTATTTTTAGAAAAAACTTTGTCATCACTCTGGTGCCTACATTTATGGATGGATTTTAATATAACTTCACACAAATGTTGGGTATGATAATATCTTGAGCATGTTCGACTTTCAGGGTCCTGGGCTCAAGGTCAAGGTCACTGCGACTTTTTTTAGAAAAAACTTTGTCAGAGCTCTAGCGGTGTCATTTGCTGATGGATTTTAATATAACTTCACACAAATGTTGGGTGTGATAATATCTCAAGCGAGTTTGACTTTCAGGTTCCTGGGGTCAAGGTCAAGGTCACTGCAGCTATTTTTAGAAAAACATTGTTTTTGCTCTAGTGCCTACATTTATTGATGGATTTTAATATAATTTCACACAAATGTTGAGTATGATAATATCTCGAGCAAGTTCAACTTTCAGGGTCCTGGGCTCAAGGTCAAGGTCACTAGCTATTTTTAGAAAAAAACTTTGTCATCGCTCTAGCGTCGTCATTTGCTGATAGATTTTAATATAACTTCACTAAAATGTTGGGTATAATAATATCTCGAGCAAGTTCAACTTTCAGGATTCTGGGGTCAAGGTCAAGGTCACTGTGGTTAATTTTAGAAAAAAACTTTGTCATCGCTCTAGTGCCTACATTTATTGATGGATTTTAATATAATTTCACACAAATGTTGAGTATGATAATATCTCCAGCAAGTTCAACTTTCAGTGTCCTGGGCTCAAGGATAAGGTCACTGTGGCTATTTTTAGAAAAAACTTTGTCATAGCTCTAGCGTCGTCATTTGCTGATGGATTTTAATATAACTTCACACAAATGTTGGGTATGAAAATATCACAAGCAAGTTTGACTTTCAGGGTTCTGGGGTCAAGGTCAAGGTCACTGCGGCTATTTTTAGAAAAACTTTGTCATCGCTCTAGCATCTACATTTGCTGATGGATTTTAATATAATTTTCGAACCCGTCTGGTATTTTATATGCATGTAAAGGCACCCAATACCGAACCATACCTGGAGACAGTCCTATGAGGATTGCCTCTGTTTACGAGAGTAAGTTTTCAATAATTTGTATTAAACAGTTCTTCCTTTCATTTATTCGGACTTTTGTGTAGCTGATGTTTGTATGACAGTGCCATCAGGCAAGCTAATCTGTCCACTGACAGGTTTTGTTATACTCCATTTTGAAGTACAGTGAGTATACACAGTATACTGCTCTTTAACTGGGATAATGATTCCTGTTCCGACTATTGCACGTTTGGGGAGCATCCATCGGTTTCACCGATATTCTTGTTTGAATCTTCACTGTGCACTATATATGCAGAAAACCATTGGCAAAAGCTTCTTCATTGAAATTCAGACCCCTTGGTGGATTTTTATTATCTTTATTATAGTCCAGCATGAGATTGTAAACATATAGCCTAAAAACTCACTTGAGGGTTCAGAAGCCTCAGGTGTGTAGTGTTTATTCTTGCACACCAGACAAGGAAATCCGTGATTTTACCCTGGGATAGAAATTTATGTTCTGACCCTGGTGTTCCGACCCCAAATCCAATATAATCACGTTTTTCATAAATGCACTGGTTGATTACAACCTCATGTGCGGCGGCGTCATGCGTGACGTCACTAAACATTCCTGTTGGGTCATCACAAAATGGCGGACGTCGGTTACCTAAGTAACAGCAGCATTAAAAATTCGCAATAGAAATGGAAGGTATGCAAGAAAAAGAATCCAATATGGGTGTGAGGGGTGGATAGAAAAATCCTACCCTCGGGATCACTGTCCGGCATCACTCGGCAAGCCTCGTGTTGCCGGACAGTGTCCCTCGGGACGGATTTTTCAATCCACCCCTCACACCCATATTGGATTCTTATATGCTACTTGCCTTCTAGACCAGGGTCCAGTTGTTCAAAACCAACAGTGTTGTTAGTTAACATATCGTTAAAACTTTGATCATTTGACATGGCAAATGTGCTAATATTTTTGCTGGCAAAATGTGAGCAGCTTTTGTGCCTGCTGCTCACATTTTTTCAGCAAAAAATACCAAAATTTTAGATATTGTCCTTGCTAGAACAGTTAACAATTTGACCACTAACAAGCTCATTAAGCTAACAATACATAGGTTCAATTAAAGCTCCTCCAGATGTTCCATCTTTTTAAATGGAGTTTCCATCTCCATATGACCATAGTTGTTGGTGGGATATAAAAGTCAAATAAACAAACATAACCACCGGCCCCGATAGCTCAGTTGGTAGAGTGTCCGCTCCGGGGAACGGAAGGTCACGGGTTAGATCCCGGGCCGCGACATACCAAAGTCGTTAAAAATGGTACTAGCTGCTCCTCGCTTGGCACTCAGATTTACGGGGTAGAGCTAGGACTGGTCGACCCAGTGTCAGGATAATGTGACTGGGTGTGGTATCATGTAATGTGTCTGGGACATGATACTTCAGTGAGGCAGCACTATAAAAGTGAGCATTGAGCTCCCTGTCGCAACCAGACACCGTCGTGATATGACTGAAAGATTGTTGAAAGCGACGTTAAACCCGAATTCACACACACACACAAACATAACCAAGCAATATTTCCTTGATTTGGTCTCAACCCCATCATAGATTATGCTAAAGTATCCTGGTTTTGAAAGACATTTTCAAGTTCCTAACATGGGGTAAGTAGAAGCAAAGTTGGACTGAAAGATTTCAAGGCTAGTTGTTCAAAATCAGTGTCATGGTAAGTTAACAAATTGTTAAAAATTTGATCATTTAATATGGCAGATATACTAGTATTTTTGCAAAAGCTGCTCACATTTTTTTCAGCAAAATGCCACTGTTTTACATATATTTAAGTTACTAGGACAGTTAACATGTCCACTAAAGAGCTTGTTAAGCTAATGATGCTTTGAACAACTAGGCAGGCCCCCGCCCATTGGGGCTTGGAGAAATAGATTGGGCTTCATGGTGCATCCATGCAGTGCTGAAACTGACTGCACATGAGTTCTGGTAAACCACTTAGTTATAATCCTGCCCAGGCAAAGTGGCACAAGTCAGATTATTTATGCATATGAACCCTATTAGTTTCATTGGGCAACATGTCTTTAGATGTCATTTCATCTAAATGTAGGGTAAAAGTCCCACAAAATTGGAAGCAATGTATCCAAAGTTACCTAAATAGTGTCAAACCTGAATTCAAACAAATAAACAACTAAGTCCTGATCAGACTGCATAGATGTCTTGAGAATTGATCACAAAATATATTCTGTAATCATTCTCGGTCTTTTGCTGATTCAAGATGGGCAGTTGTTAGTTATTTCTGAATGCACACCTAACTGGTTAACTGCTTTGAAGGAGAAAGCGTCTGTCTATCCAAGAAAAGTAAAGATAGGTTAACTGACAGCCTTATCATACCACTAACCTTATTTTTGTTATACCTCATTGATATTCATAAGCTATTCTAGAATTCTATGCCACGTGCAGTGCAATAAATTATCATACATTGTTTTGTTTGATTTGAAGTTTAAAGTCCCCATCAGCACTGAATTTTGGAGACATTACTTCCAATTTTGTGGGACTTTTACCCGACATTGAGATGAGATGACATCTCAAGCCCTGTTGCCCAATGAAATCAATAGGATTTATAAGCATGGACGGGCCAACTAGCACCACTTTGCCTTGGCAGGCTTAGATCCTCTATGCCGTTTACCAGTACTTATGCGCGGTCGGTTTCAGCTCTGCGTGGAAGCATCATGCAGCCCATCTATTTTTTCTAGCCCTGATGGGTGGGGGGCAATGTACTCCCTTGTAATATTCCCATCTGACATTACTGCTTAAAAGTACAGGTGCTCTGGTGGTTGTGTGCACTTGTGATTCACTGAAAGAATCTCTAGAAGTCAGAATTTGATATAATAAATCATTTATTGCCCTTGTGTGAGCAGAATATGACAATTTGTTCAACCTCGATACACATTACCAAATACTCATATTCCCGTGAATATGACAATTTGTTCACCCTCGAAAGGTAATATTGCCCTCGGGCTTTGCCCTTCGAAATATTACCTGCTGGGGTGAACAAATTGTCATATTCCCCTCACACAAGGGCATTAAATGAATAATGTCCCTCATCAAGAGGAGAGGGTAATATTTTGTTTTTGGTGCGGAACCTGTTTGTGTTTGTGTCAGCATAGCTTGTTTGAAGCACTATCTCCTGAACCTATGGCTGGATTCTGATCAAAATTGCATGGTTACATGACTAGGATGTGCAAAAACAGTTGTAAGTTTCGATGGCCTTGACCTCATTCACAATGGCACAACCTCCCTCCCCCCGCCAAAAAAAAACCAAAAAAAAAAAACAGTTAATTTTTGGCCAAAATGGGTTTTCTGCACCCAGTCTCATGAATGAATCTATGAATTTTGGTAAAACTTGGCACTCTATATTGATATTATATTTTCTACCAAAGAAATGATTAGATTTTGGTGATCTTGACCTTATTTTCAAGGGACAGGCCCCAGATTAATCAATTTTTGGCCAAAATGGGTTTTCTGCACTCAAGCTCTTGAATGAATCAGCGGATTATGGTGAAACTTGGTACACTTTATTGCTATTATCTACCAGAGAATTGAACTTGACCTTATTTTCTAGGACACAGGCGCCCAAAAAACGGTCAATATTTGGACTTGTCTGCACAAAATCACATGAAAGAATTGAAATGTGGTTTAAGTTGGTAAAATTTATCATTGCAACCTACCAAAGAGGTGACCTTGACCTTATTTTCAAGGGCAAAGGCCCGCCCAAAACAGTTTTGGCTTTTAATTATGCACCCTATCTCAAACAAATCGATGAAATTTGGTCAAACTTGGTACAATATATCATTGGAACCAACCAAAGATATGATAAGACTTTGGTGACCTTGAACTTATTTTCAAGGGCACAGGCCCCTTAAAACAGTGAATGAGGCAATTCTAATGGATACACACCATATCCCCTTTTTTCTGAAAGAAAATCAAAAAGATATCCCTATTATGTCTCCTTGCCTGGCTCAGTGGCTCAAACTTCCCTTGTTTGGTATAAATTTTTAGCTCACCAGAGCCGAAGGCTCCGAGGGAGCTTATAGTATAGGCATTGGTCTGTCGTTCATCATCTGCATCTTCAACATTTTCAAACAACATCTCCTCTGAAACTACTTGGCCAATTGAAACCAAATTACATGTGGAGCCTCTATAGGAAGGGGAAACGAAAGTTTGTTCGGGAGGACTGGGTCACTTGACCAATATGGCCGCCATGCCCATATATGGTAAAAATCTTTAAAAATCTTCTTCTCAAGAACCGAATAGCCGATGATCTCGAAACTTGGTATGCAGCATCGGGGACTCGGGCCCTACCAAGTTGTTCAAATGATGACCTTTGGTTGACCTTGACCTGTTTTACGTCATGGTCAAATTTGGTCACTTAGACATTTGTATGGCAAAACGGCAAAACAGTGGATTTTTCTGATTGTATGTTAGCTTGTAGCATCAGAAATGGTATTTGCAATCAGCTGAATGGAAGTTTATCAGTTTCAGAGGTCAATGTCATTTACCGACCTTTGTCCAGGACGGCTCAGATTCAGTATTTTTATCTTCTTCTTCACTTAAACTACTTGGCTAATTGATACCAAATTACATGTGGAGCCTCTATGGAATGAGGGAGCGAAAGTTTGTTCGTGAGAACTGGGTCACAAGACCAATATGGCCGCCATGCCCATATATGGTAAAAACCTTTAAAAATCTTCTTCTCAAGAACCAAATGGCCGATGATCTTGAAACTTGATATGCAGCATCAGGGACTCTGGCCCTACGAAGTTTGTTCAAATGATGATCTTTGGTTGACCTTAACCTGTTTTACGTCAAGGTCAAATCTGGTCACTTAGACATTTGTATGGAAAAATGGCAAAACAGTGGACAGAAATGGTATTTACAATCAGCTGAATGGAAGTTTATCAGTTCCAAAGGTCAAGGTCATTTACCGACCTTTGTCCAGGATGGCTCAGATTCAGTATTTTTATCTTCTTCTTCACTTAAACTACTTGGACAATTGAAACCAAATTACATGTGGAGCCTCTATGGAATGAGGGAACGAAAGTTTGTGCGTGAGGACTGGGTCACATGACCAATATGGCCGCCATGCCCATATATGGTAAAAACATTTAAAAATCTTCTTCTCAAGAACTAAATGGCCGATGATCTTGAAACTTGGAATGCAGCATCAGGGACTCTGGCCCTACCAAAGGACGGGTCTCCCTAAGGGGGTTTTTTGGTCTCCTAACAATTTTGTTTATTTCTGGCTTATTGTTAGCATACATATGCCTAATTATTTGGAACATAAGTGGTTTTGGTATTTAAGCAGTTTTTAGCTCACCTGACCGAAGGTCATGGTGAGCTTTTGTGACCGTAAGATGTCCGGCGTCGTCGTGCGTCGTCCGTCGTCCGTCGTCCGTCGTGCGTAAACTTTTTCTTGTGAACAAACTAGAGGCCACAGTTTTGGTCCAATCATCATCAAACTTGCTCAGAATGATCATCATGACAATATCTCGGTCAAGTTCGAATATGGGTCATGTCGGGTGAAAAAGTAGGTCAGTAGGTCAAATCATAGAAAAACCTTGTGAACACTCTAGAGGGCACAGTTTTGGTCCAATCATCATCAAACTTGCTCAGAATGATCATTGTGACAATATTTTAGTGAAGTTTGAATATGGATCATGTCGGCTTAAAAAGTAGGTCAGCGGGTCAAATCATAGAAAAACCTTGTGAACACCCTAGAGGCCACAATTTTGGTCCAATCATAATCAAACTTGCTCAGAATGATCATCATGACAATATCTTGGTCAAGTTCGAATATGGGTCATGTCCGGTCAAAAAGTAGGTCAGTAGGTCAAATCATAGAAAAACCTTGTGAACACTCTGAAGGCCACTGTTTTGGTCCAATTATCATGAAACTTGCTCAGAATGACCATTGTGACAATATTTCAGTCCAGTTCGAATATGGGTCATATCGGGTTAAAAAGTAGGTCAGCGGGTCAAATCATATAAAAACCTTGTGAACACCCTAGGGGCCACAATTTTGGTCCAATCTTAATCAAACTTGCTCAGAATGATCATCATGACAATATCTCGGTCAAGTTTGAATATGGGTCAAATGGTTCCGGTCCGTTGCACATCTAGGTCACAGGAGCCAAAAACAGATTTTTTTCACCAAAAACTTAAAAAATCTTCTTCTCTGAAACCACAAGGCCCAGGTCTTTGTTATTTGGTATGAAGCTTCATCTAGTGGACCCCTACCAAGATTGTTCAAATTATAGTGCTGGGGCCAAAAATGCCCCCGCACGGGGGCCCTTTGGTTTTACATAGGCTTATATAGGGAAAATCTTTAAAAATCTTCTTCTCTGAAACCACAAGGCCCAGGACTTTGATATTTGGTATGAAGCTTCATCTAGTGGACCCCTACCAAGATTGTTCAAATTTGAGTGCTGGGACGAAAAATGCCCCCGCCACGGGGCCCTTTGGTTTTACATTGGCTTATATAGGGAAAATCTTTAAAAATCTTCTTCTCTGAAACCACAAGGCCCAGGTCTTTGATATTTGGTATGAAGCTTCATCTAGTGGACCCCTACCAAGATTGTTCAAATTATAGTGCTGGGGCCAAAAATGCCCCCGCCCCAGGGCCCTTTGGTTTTACATAGGCTTATATAGGGAAAATCTTCAAAAATCTTCTACTCTGAAACCACAAGGCCCAGGACTTTGATATTTGGTATGAAGCTTCATCTAGTGGACCCCTACCAAGATTGTTCAAATTATAGTGCTGGGACAAAAAATGCCCCCGCCACAGGGCCCTTTGGTTTTACATTGGCTTATATAGGGAAAATCTTTAAAAATCTTCTTCTCTGAAACCACAAGGCCCAGGTCTTTGATATTTGGTATGAAGCTTCATCTAGTTGACCCCTACCAAGATTGTTCAAATTACAGTGCTGGGGCCAAAAATGCCCCCGCCCCGGGGCCCTTTGGTTTTACATAGGCTTATATAGGGAAAATCTTAAAAAATCTTCTTCTCTGAAACCACAAGGCCCAGGTCTTTGATATTTGGTATGAAGCTTCATCTAGTGGACCCCTACCAAGATTGTTCAAATTTTAGTGCTGGGACAAAAAATGCCCCCGCCACGGGGCCCTTTGGTTTTACATGGGCTTATATAGGGAAAATCTTTAAAAATTTTCTTTTCTGAAACCACAAGGCCCAGGACTTTGATATTTGGTATGAAGCTTCATCTAGTGGACCCCTACCAAGATTGTTCAAATTTTAGTGCTGGGACAAAAATGCCCCCGCCACGGGGCCCTTTGCTTTTACATTGGCTTATATAGGGAAAATTTTTAAAAATCTTCTTCTCTGAAACCACAAGGCCCAGGTCTTATATATTTGGTATGAAGCTTCATCTAGTGGACCCCTACCAAGATTGTTCAAATTATAGTGCTGGGGCCAAAAATGCCCCCGCCACGGGGCCCTTTGGTTTTACATAGGCTTATATAGGGAAAATCTTTAAAAATTTTCTTCTCTAAAACCACAAGGCCCAGGACTTTGATATTTGGTATGAAGCTTCATCTAGTGGACCCCTACCAAGATTGTTCCAATTTTAGTGCTGGGGCCAAAAATGCCCCTGCCCCGGGGCCCTTTGGTTTTACATAGGCTTATATAGGGAAAATCTTTAAAAATCTTCTTCTCTGAAACCACAAGGCCCAGGACTTTGATATTTGGTATGAAGCTTCGTCTAGTGGACCCCTACCAAGATTGTTCAAATTATAGTGCTGGGACAAAAAATCCCCCCCTGCCACGGGGCCCTTTGGTTTTACATAGGCTTATATAGGGAAAATCTTTAAAAATCTTCTTCTCTGAAACCACAAGGCCCAGAACTTTGATATTTGGTATGAAGCTTCATCTAGTGGACCCCTACCAAGATTGTTCAAACTATAGTGCTGGGGCAAAAAATGCCCCTGTCCCGGGGCCCTTTGATTTTACATAGGCTTATATAGGGAAAATCTTTAAAAATCTTCTTCTCTGAAACCACAAGGCCCAGGACTTTGATATTTGGTATGCAGCTTCGTCTAGTGGACCCCTACCAAGATTGTTCAAATTATAGTGCTGGGACAAAAAATCCCCCCCTGCCACGGGGCCCTTTGGTTTTACATAGGCTTATATAGGGAAAATCTTTAAAAATCTTCTTCTCTGAAACCACAAGGCCCAGAACTTTGATATTTGGTATGAAGCTTCATCTAGTGGACCCCTACCAAGATTGTTCAAACTATAGTGCTGGGGCAAAAAATGCCCCTGTCCCGGGGCCCTTTGATTTTACATAGGCTTATATAGGGAAAATCTTTAAAAATCTTCTTCTCTGAAACCGCTAGGCCCAGGTCTTTGATATTTGATGTGTAGCTTCATCTAGTGGACCTTTGACAAGATTGTTCAAATTTTAGCCTTTGTTGATGTTTGGTATGAAGCTTCACCTTTAAGACCTCCCTCAACATTATGTACATTAAAGCCCTGGGGCCAATAATGGCCCTCTCTGGGGCCCACTTGTTACACTATGGATCAGGTGAGCGATCCAGGGCCATCATGGCCCTCTTGTTTCTGAGTTACAGGCTCTTTAAAGTGGGTGGGGTAACTCTACACAGTTTTGACATGTACCACAAGTGTTGGTGCTGTGGTATTTGAGTTATCTACCCTTCCAATATAACAGTATGGCCAGCTTGTGATCACCATATCTCCAATACCCTTTGAGACGATGTATTGATGGTACTTTGTACAGAAATACATGAGCTTAAGCAGGCATGTCATGCACAAGAACCACAATTCTGAGTGCCCTGTTTTTTTTTAATTATCTCCCCTGACAGTATAATCTTGTGATGGCCATAACTGCAATACTTATGTGATATATTGCTGGTTTAATTCTGGTGCACTTTCTATTGGTGAACAATCTTCTGAAGGCAACATTGGCTTTTGGTCGGGGGATTTGCCATCTCTTCCGATGGCTATTTTTTCACATCTCCAAAATGGCTACTTTTCTGATGATAATCCATGATATTTTTCTTATTTATACACTGTACTGCAAACATAGGCTATATCTTGGAGCATTAATAAGAAAAGCAAGACATACCCCCCTCCTCTCTTTTTTCTATATAGTAGGATTTAGGGGGTTTTCCTTTCATGGACTTGCTCATGTGGTGCTGTCTCGAACAAATTTTCAAGGTCCCATCATGCCTTTGAAATTTGACTGTACATCTGTAAAAACAAACATACATACCCAGTACATCTGTCCATCTCACTTTATGATCAACACCCACTTTTCAAGTTCATGGTTTCAAAGTAGAAGTAAAACAAAGATCAGGAATCGATACAATTAACTTACTCCACCTATCAAAGACACCAAAGGGAAAGAAACACAAACATTAAGCGACCAGACCATAATGGAAACCTAAACAAAGAAAGGCCATAAGGACAGTTACTTTCCCACAAAATGGCCATATGGCAGTCCAAAATAAAAAGACACAAGTGATACACACAGTAAGTAACAAACAACGACATAAATAAACCGCCACAGAAGAACCGCCTTGGAACAGTCAGTGGAAAGATTTCCACTAGGGGGCTTAAATCGATTTTACGAGGCCACAATCCTCGCCCTTACCTCCGTCGCGATTTAGACAAATAATTTGTTCAGTCCGCATGAAGGCCTCCTAACTCATCAGTGCAACATCTCCGTGAACACAAAAAATTAAAGAACCACAGAGGTGAGACAACGGTGAGGACTCGACAGCAAGAAACCACTGAAATGCTGGAGCAAAAGAAAACCAATAGTTAGACTCCGATGGGCCCGACCAGAGACAGAGCATCAGGCACCAACCAACATTACCTTGAATTAGATCTCTCTAATTCTCAATAAGCCTTTACGTTGGAGCCGTCATAGAATCTGAGGCCTGACCCACCAGCGTGCAATTAAAGAGGGAAGCAAAGTCGCCAACCGTGATTGGGTTAACTACCATGCATGCAGTCTGTTGTATAACATCCATGTTGTACCCGATCTTTTTATATCGAAGAATGATTTTACGAAATTGGGTGCTGAAGTCATTGCGGTTATATATTTTTCTGAATTTATATACTAAGTCACCATAAAATTCGGGTTCCGATAGACCTTGTTGCAGAACAGATTTAAGTCCAATATTGAATTTTGAAATTAAATCAGAATGGCGTCTATAAAATTTTGAAAAGCCTTTGCGTAGTTTATGGTACCGATAACCCTGATTAAGGAGTTTAGCCGTTAATAATTTATTACGAGTGTTGAAGTCAGTTACATGACTACACACTCTAGCAAATTGAATTAATTGCGAAATATAAACGCCATAGGATGGTGCACGAGGAACATCTCCATCCAAAAAAGGAAAATTTACAATCTCAAAATCAAAGTCATCGCGTTTATCATAAATTTTGCACGAAACAAACCCATCTACAATAGATAGATGTAAAACCAAAAACGGGGCCTCGGTATCAGAAGAATTTGCTTTGTTAGCTCACCAGAGCCGAAGGCTCAGGGGGAGCTTATAGGATAGGCAGTTGTCCCTCGTCGTCGTCTGCGTCTGTGTCTGCGTCTTCGTCAACACTTTCAAACGACATCGCATCTGAAGCCACTGGGCCGATAGGGCCCAAATTTTATCTGTCGCATCCTTGGGCTGGGGGAATGAAAGTTTGTGTTTTTTTTATCAAAATCGGCTCATTAGTTTGGTTGCTATGGCAACTTGTAGTTTCCATAGACTTATAATGGGGAAAATTGAAAAATGGCATTTACTGCCAAGCCTCTGCAGATATTTTGACAAACTGGCATAGAAATGTTCCATAGGCAATCTACTATCTGCTGTATGATTTTAAGCTTCTGCTCATTTTTATTGGTTGCCATGGAAACCAAAATGCAAAAAATAGACAAAAAGTTACTTAAAAAATCATCTCCTCAGAAACCATATGCTCTAGGAGGCTGAGACTTTATGAAAATATTCACCATATTTGCCTTTACAGGTTATTTGTGTTTTTAGCTCACCTGGGCCGAAGGCTCCAGGGGAGCTTATAGTATAGTGGGTCCTCCGTCGTCCGTCGTCCGTCGTCCGTCCGTCGTCCGTCCACACTTTTGAGCAGCTATATCTCTGTATCCTGCAGGCTGATCTCAATCATTTCTCACCTGTAGCATGCCTCTGGTGGGGCATTGATGACATAAACTTTTTTTTGAAATCGCTCTAAAACTTTGGTTCCTATGGCAACCACAAGGTTCCATAGACTTACTATGGGAAAATGCTTGTCATCACCGTGGCGCCTTCAGTTTTGATCGGATCTTCCTGAAACTTATATGTAAGGTGACTGGGGATAAAAACTCGGATGAGTTCGAAAACCGGCCAAGTCGGCCCATTTATCATAGAGTTACGTCCCTTTGATTGCTGAAAATGCCCATTTTCGACCTTGTCATCACCGTAGCCCCTTCAGTTTTGATCGGATCTTTCTGAAACTTATATGTAATGTGGCTGGGGATAAAACCTCGGATGAGTTCGAAAACCGGCCAAGTCCGCCGATTTATCATAGAGTTACGACCCTTTGATTGCTGAAAATGCCGATTTTTGACCTTGTCATCACCGTAGCCCCTTTAGTTTTGATCGGATCTTTCTGAAACTTATATGTAAGGTGGCTGTGGATAAAATCTCGGATGAGTTCGAAAACCGACCAAGTCGGCCCTTTTATCATAGAGTAACGTCCCTTTGATTGCTGAAAATGCTGATTTTTGACCTTGTCATCACTGTAGCCCTTTCAGTTTTGATCGAATCTTTCTGAAACTTATATGTAAAGTGCCTGGGGATTAAATATCGGATGAGTTAGAAAACCAGCCAAGTTGGTCCATTTATCACAGAGTAACGTCCCTTTGATTGCTGAAACTGCCGATTTTTTACCTTGTCATCACCGTAGCCCTTTCAGTTTTGATCAGATCTTTCTGAAACTTATATGCAAGGTGGCTGGGGATAAAGCCTCGGATGAGTTCGCATACCGGCAAAGGTGGCCTATTTATCATAGAGTAAGGTCCCTTTGATTGCTGAAAATGTTGATTTTTGACCTTGTCAACACTGTAGGCCCTTCAGTTTTGATCAGATCTTTCTGAAACTTATATGTAAGGTGGCTGGGGATAAAACCTCGGATGAGTTCGACCACCGGCCAAGTTGCCCCATTAACTATATAGTAATGTCCCTTTGATGGCTGAAAATGTCAATTTTTTACCTTGTCATCACCGTAGCCCCTTCAGTTTTGATCGAATCTTTCTGAAACCTATATGTAAGGTGACTGGAGATAAAACCTAGGATGAGTTTGAATACCGGCCAAGTTGGCCCATTTATCATTGATTTACGTCCCTTTGATTGCTGAAAATGCCGATTTTTGACCTTGTCATCACCATAGCCCCTTCAGTTTTGATTGGATCTTACTGAAACTTATATGTAAGGTGGCTGGGGATAAAATCTTGGATGAGTTCGAAAACAGGCCAAGTCAGCCCATTTATCGTAGAATTCTGTCCCTTTGATGGCTGAAAATGTTGATTTTTGACCTTGTCATTACCGTAGCCCCTTCAGTTTTGATCAGATTTTTAGCTCACCTGGGCCGAAGGCTCCAGGGGAGCTTATAGTATAGTGGGTCCTCCGTCGTCCGTCCGTCGTCCGTCCACACTTTTGAGCAGCTATATCTCTGTATCCTGCAGGCTGATCTCAATCATTTCTCATCTGTAGCATGCCTCTGATGGGGCATTGTTGACATAAACTTTTTTTCGAAATCGCTCTAAAACTTTGGTTCCTATGGCAACCACAAGGTCCCATAGACTTACTATGGGAAAATGCTTGTCATCACCGTAGCGCCTTCAATTTTGGTCAGATCTTTCTGAAACTTATATGTAAGGTGACTGGGGATAAAAACTCGGATGAGTTCGAAAACTGGCCAAGTTGGCCCATTTATCATAGAGTTACGTCCCTTTGATTGCTGAAAATGCCCATTTTCGACCTTGTCATCAACCTAGCCTCTTCAGTTTTGATCGAATCTTTCTGAAACTTATATGTAAGGTGGCTGGGGATAAAACCTTGGATGAGTTCAAAAACCAGCCAAGTCCGCCCATTTATCATAGAGTTACGTCCCTTTGATTGCTGAAAATGCCGAGTTTTGACCTTGTCATCACGGTAGCCCCTTCAGTTTTGATCGGATCTTTCTGAAACTTATATGTAAGGTGGCTGGGGATAAAACCTTGGGTGAGTTCGAAAACCGGCCAAGTCCGTCCATTTATCATAGAGTAACGTCCCTTTTATTGCTGAAAATTCCGATTTTTGACCTTGTCATCACCGTAGCCCCTTCAGTTTTGATAGGATCTATCGGAAACTTATATGTAAGGTGGGTTGGGATAAAATCTCGGATGAGTTCGAATACCGGCCAAGTCGGCCCATTTATCATAGAGTTACGTCCCTTTGATTGCTGAAAATGCCGATTTTTTACCTTGTCATCACGGTAGCCCTTTCAGTTTTGATTGTATCTTTCTGAAACTTATATTTAAGGTGGCTGGGGATAAAACCCCGGATGAGTTCGAAAACAGGCCAAGTCCGCCCATTTAACAGGGTGTTACTTCCCTTTGATAGATGAAAATGCCGATTTTCGACCTTGTCATCACCGTAGCCCCTTCAGTTTTGATTGGGTCTTTCTGAAACTTTTATGTTAGGTGGCTGGGGATAAAACCTCAGATGAGTTTGAAAACCGGCCAAGTCAGCCCATTTATCATAGAGTTACTTCCCTTTGATTGCTGAAAATGCCGATTTTTGACCTTTTCATCATGGTAGCCCCTTCTGTTTTTATCGAATCTTACTGAAACTTATATGTATGGTGGCTAGGGATAAAAACTCGGATTTGTTCGAAAGTCGGCCCATTAATCATAGAGTTACGTCCCTTTGATTGATGAAAATGCCAATTTTTAGCTTACCTGGGCCGAAGGCTCCAGGCCAGCTTATAGGTCCCATAGACTTACAATGGGAAAATGCTTGTCAACACCGTAGCGCCTTCTGTTTTGATCAGATCTTTTTGAAACTTATATGTAAGGTGGCTGGGAATAAAATCTCGGAATGAGTTCGAAAACCGGCCAAGTTGGCCCATTTATCATAGAGTTACGTCCCTTTGATTGCTGAAAATGCCGATTTTTTACCTTGTCATCACGGTAGCCCTTTCAGTTTTGATTGTATCTTTCTGAAACTTATATTTAAGGTGGCTGGGGATAAAACCCCGGATGAGTTCGAAAACGGGCCAAGTCCGCCCATTTAACAGGGTGTT